>SJYA01002098.1:964281-977132 GCA_006410615.1 Neotragus moschatus | reverse complement strand
CTCGCTCCCCCCCCCCCCACAGGCAAACATCCCAACTCCCCAGGAGGTGGGAGGGGCCAGAACAAGCCACTAGGATCCAGTGGACAGAGAGATGAAAACAAACTTGGCCCTTGGTGATTTTCTTCTCTGTATTTTATAAGCCAGCACAGTTTCTGAGTGAAATTGGATCCATGTGGTCCTGATTCATTTGTACAGTGGGAGAGGGTTTGTGCGTAAGAGAGATGGAAATCCCAGAGGCCCATTTCAGTTGATTTAACAAATCCCTTTCAAGCTTTTATTTTTTCATTACGAAGCAGAAGTTGCTTGTTCCCAAACCATACACATACGTACACGCACATATGCATACGCCCCACTGGTTTCACTAGCTCTCCAAGCCCTTAAGACTGAAATATTCCCATGAATCAAGAGTTAGAGGAAATTCCCCCATATTCTCCATGTAGCATCTGCTGGGAAATGGACCAAGAAAGGAGTCTAGGAAGAAAAACTCGTCAGAACCAGGAGGAAAGAGGCAAAGTGCCCTTCCTGTGCTAAGAAGTCACTGCCGCTGTAGCACCTTCTTTTAGAAGGACAATCGTGGCTCTGAACCTACCTCTTGAGTCTGGGTTTAATTTTGGTTTAGGTGGGAGGGCCCTGGGCTAAGAATATGGACCCAAAGTTGGTGGGGGAACTCTGAGACAAGTTTCCCATCCTCTCTGCTGAGCAGAAGCTTCCAGAGGCATCTATAGCAACATTTCATGGGCAATGCCAGACACAGCCTGGGGTATTAATAGACAGAGGAGAAATGGAGTCCAGAGAGCTCAGCTGTGGCTCCTGCTCCCCACTTACCGGCTCTGTGACTGTTGTCAAGTCACTTAACCAATGAGCTTCATCCCCTTGCCTGTGCAACGAGTATAATGAAATCTGAAACCTTACTGGAACAAATGAGGATGGACTGAAAATGTGTTTAACCTGCCTGCAAATGATAAAGAGTCTGCCTGCAATGCAGGAGACCTGGGTTTGATCCCTGGGTCGGGAAGATCCCCTGGTGAAGGAAATGGCAACCTACTCCAGTATTCTTGCCTGAGAAATTTCATGGACAGAGGAGCCTGGCGGGCTGCAGTCAGACACGACTGAGCAACTGACAGCTGTCACTTTCCTATGCAAAGTGAGACATAGTTGAACCTCTCTTGGATGGTGTCAGTAACAGTCTTATTTGCAAATGTCTTCAAGGCAAAGAATCCTGCTGCTCCCCCCAGAAACAACTGCCCTTGTCTCATACCTGTTTGGGAAGTCCTTCTTAGCATCCACCTGCTCTGCTTCTGAAACAGCTTACGTTTTATGTCATAAGTGGCCCTGAGTGTGTTTTCCTGTGATGATACAGTTGTCCTTACTGTTTTGTGTGCACACCTTCCACACACTGCCCACTACGGGAACATGAGCTTGGTGAAGTGGAGGAAGGCAGGGTTCTGGAAGGTTCCGCCCTCAGAGTCCTGGGCTGTGCAGAGCTCTGAGCAGCACAGCACTTCCACTGTCCCCAGAGTCACAGAGTGGAGTCAGGCTGCCAGAACTCTCTCTCCAGTTTCCTCATCAGAAGGCAAGTCATCTGAGCAGCTTGGACTGTTTTTCAAATCAACCGATGTGAAAATCCACCTAGAACTTGGGTTATAAAATATGTCATTTTCATCTGTGAAGTGTGCACCCGCGAAGTGTGCACCCGCTGATCTCATATCCTCCCTGAAGATGGGGAACACTCTCACCTCCCCCTCCAGTTTAATATGCATCTGATACATGGGCAGACCTCAACCCCACCTGCATCTCTTGGAGCCATTTCCTTCCATTTACGAGTAAATGATGGTTCCAGTGAGCCAGGCTGATGGGAACAGCACTCACCCCGGGGCAGAGGCAGGGGGGTGTGCTCCTTCTTGCTCGCCCTTTCAGGACCTCACCTAGCACACACAGAAGCTCCAGAATGCCGAGATTCTTTGCAGCCTGCCTCTGTCCGCACCCTCAGTTCAATCACGCAACCCTGCCTGTGAGCATCAAAACGAATTTTCTCTCCTAATGACTCCCTTAACTGAGCTGATGGCAGACCTTCCTCAGGGCCCCGTGGGTAAGAGGGCTAGAGAGAGTTGATCCCTGGCCTCTGTGTCCCTTTCCCCCTCTGTCTCTGTGAAGCAGAGAAGCCCAGATGGACACATTCCCCAGAAATGCCCAGAGCTGAGAAAGAGGAGAGAGTAGTTTGAGCGACAGGAGGTGGGCTGTGTGGTCCCCACGGGCTGTCCCTCTCCTGGCAGCTCCATTTCAGTTCCATTAACCTCGCTCTGCATGCACTGAGTTAATGGCCTGGGAAGGACGGATCACCCTACCTGCCCGCCCAGAGGACGGGTCTATTTGTTGCCAGTCTCAGCATTGGCATGCATGTTGGGAGGGTTGATTTGTGGGCTGGCTCTTCAGTTGCCTGACTTTGGAAAGAAGGGAGCAACTCCCACCCCTGCCCCTCTCCCAGAGCTATGTAATGGGCAGCTGAGATGTTGATGGGGCTGGGAGGAAAATTCCTCCTGTTCACCTTCCTCCCCCAAAAGCCTCAGAGTTTCTCCTCAACAGCTAGGGAGATTCAATTATGGAAACTTCCTAAGTGCACGAAAAGGGTCTGTGAATAAGAAACCCTTATAGTTTATTAACTCTTCCATTTCTGCCGTTGGATCTCATAATTCACCCATACACTTGTGAGGAAGAGGAGGCTGCATGGTGAGGCTTTAAGAAGCAAAAGGAGAAGTGACTTGGCAGGTTGCTGTCAAGGGCCCAAGACCCAGCCTCCATGGCTGTACCTTGCTTGCACTGTCCTGACTTGGAGATTTCATGGTGCCATCTCCCAGAGTGGGACTAGACACACCCATTAATCAGGGCAGGACGGTAGGTTGGGGGATTGGAGTTAGGACAGAATGGGCTGTCCACTGTTCAGATTCACATGACCTGGTTGAACATGGGGGTGGGCACCAGACAAGGGCAACCCATTCATAGGCTGACCAGAGGCCTGTGACACGGTCAGCTGCAGAAAGCCATCAGCTTAACCAATCAGGCCCTCTCTCATTTTGGAAAATGAAAGGATTAAGACATCAGCAGGGACAGGAGAAGTAAGAAGCCACAAAAGAGAAGGCAGATGAGTCCTGTTGGTGACAGAGTCTAGAGGGAAGAGCCACAAATGCTGGCTTGTGGGTCCTTGGAGAACATATCCTAAGAAGCACCTTGGACCCCCACCTCACTCCACCTTCCTGTCTAAGCCCAATGCCACAGCTTCTGTCCTGAGACGTGATCATGAATATCCTTGTAAATAAATCTCCATATGCTAGACAGGCTCCCAATAAGCTGGGGAAATGGCACAGGGTGTCTTAAATTTACCTGATTAAAAATCACACAGGTGGACTTCGAGGCTAAGAATCTGCCTGCCAATGTAAGGGACACAAGTTCGATCCCTGGTCTGGGAAGATTCCATACGCTGTGGGGTAACTGACCCCACAGACCCCAACTACTGAAGCCTGCATGCTCTAGAGCCTTGCTCTGCAGTAAGAGAAGGCACTGCAATGAGAAGCCTGTCCACAGCAGCTAGAGTAGCCTGCACTCACCACGGCAGAGAAAGCCCACATACAGCAATGAAGACCCAGCACAACCAAAAATAAATAAATTAACCTCATACAGGCAGTTTGTTCACCCTACAAACCCCTGGGTTCCTTTCCTGACCACTGGATCTGAATCTCCAAGATGGGCCAGGATATGGACTTTTTACCATACACCCTGGGTAGACTTATGGCACGTCAGGAAAATGTTAGTTTACTCCGATCCTTAATCCGTGTAAGTCAGTTGAATTGATTGTGCAACACCACACTGCTTTAAAAAAAAAAAAAAAAAAAAGAGGTGAGATACCCATTTAGGGGTACAGCTAGGCAAAAAAAAAAAAAGGAAGTTGCACAAATTCCTTGTCCCCTCCATTTGCCCACAGCCCCAAGGTAAGATATTCTAGCAACTGGAGCAGATTTCCTCTGGATGGCTATGATACAAGCGACACTTCCAGGGCCTTGAATTTGCTGCTGCTGGGCTACCATCTTCAGCAGTTAAGTCATGGCTCTGCCTTAACTCTGTTCCCAAAGACTCATTTTTCTCTTCTGTGGTAAGAGAATCTTTAGCTGGACACATAGCAGCTCAAAATAAAGAATGTATCTTCCAGCTTCCTTGAGGCTATGTGTTTGTGTATGAGTTGCTCATTTTTGTCCAACTCTTTGTTATCCCATGGACTGTAGCCTGACCCAATGCAACCAGGCTCTTCTGTCCATGGGATTCTCCAGGCAAGAATACTGAAGTGGATAGCCGTTCCCTTCTCCAGGCTATCTCCCCAACCCAGGGATGGAACCTGGGTCTCCTGCATTGCAGGTAGATTCTTTACCATCTGAGCCACCAGGTGGCCATGTGACTAAGTTGTGGCCAATGGGATGTGAGCAAAAGCAATGTGCACAACTTATTGATCAGGATTTATGGGAAAGATGTGTGCTCTTCCTGCCTCCTTTTTCCTATCTACTGGTTGGAATGCAGAGCAGGTGGTGAGGCACCTTGGACCATGTGAATGAGGTTTTTCCAGAGGAAACAGAACCAATAGGATGCACATGTACGTGAGTGACATGTGTGTATTATATGTTTATTTTATATGTTTACACACACACACACATATAAAGAGATTTATTATAAGGAATTGATTCATACTTTTATGGATGTTGACGAGTCCCAAGTTCTGCAGTTGGCAAGGTGGAGACCAAGGAGAGCTGGTGATGTCATTCTAGTCCAAAGACCCGCAAGTTCAAGGCCCAGGAAGAACCAGTGTCAGTTCAAGTCCAAAGGTAGGAAGAGACCAGTGTTCCAGCTTGAAGGCGGTCAGGCAGGATGAGTTCCCTCTTATGTGGCAGGGGGTGGGGATCAGCCCTTTTGCTCTAGTCAAGCTTTCAAATGGTTGCGTGAAGCCCACCCACATTTGGGAGGGCAGTCTGCTTTACTATGTCTATTGATTTAAATGCTGCTGCTGCTGCTAAGTCGCTTCAGTTGTGTCCGACTCTGTGCGACCCCATAGACGGCAGCCCACCAGGCTCCCTCATCCATGGGATTTTCCAGGCAAGAACACTGGAGTGGGTTGCCACTTCCTTCTCCAATGCATGCAAGTGAAAAGTGAAAGCGAAGCCACTCAGTCGTGTCCGACTCATAGCGACCCCAGGGACTGCAGCCTACCAGGCTCCTCCGTCCATGGGATTTTCCAGGCAAGAGTACTGGAGTGGGGTGCCATTGCCTTCCCCAGATTTAAATGCTAAACTCATCCAAAATCAATGCTGCAGAAATACCCAGAATTATGTTGACCAAATATGTGGGCACCCCATGGGTACAGTCAAGTTGACACATAAAATGAACTATCACAACGTGCAACTTGAGGGATGACACAGCAACGAGGAAGAGGGGCCTTGATTTCTATACCATGGGACTACTATGCCAGCCCTGTTGCAGGAGAGAAAAATAGACTATATTGTATAAACCACTATTATTTTGGATTTTGTTATAGCATTACTGCAGCTATATCTATATCTTAACTGTAGGGTTTTAGTGCAATTTTCAACCAGGGTTATCTTTTCAGTGGAGTTTATCTCACTTTATGGCAAGGCTTAACCCCCACTCCCTAGAAGATTCCCACACATCCCTCTTGTCCATGACAGCTGGTCCTGCACCTCACAGGTCCTTGTTCTGAGGGACAGGATATCAGAGGCAGATGTCGACTCCCACTAGCGTATGCAATGGCATCCTAGCCTACTCCACACACGCAGTGAATTATTTGTTTCTTTATTTATCTATTCATTTTTGGCTGTCCTAGGTCTTTGTTGCTACACATGGGCTTTCTCTAGTTGCAGCAAGCGGGGGCTACTCTCTACTCGCGGTGCACGGGCTTCTCATTGCGGTGGCTTCTCTGGTTGTGAAGCACAGGCTCTAGGGCACGTAGGCTCAGTAGTTTTGGTGCACAGGCTTAGTTGCCCTGTGACATGTGAAACCTTTCCAGACCAGGGATCGAACCCATGTCCCCTGCATTGGCAGGCAGATTCTTAACCACTGGGCCACCAGGGAAGTCCAGAGAGAATGTTTTTTAAAGTCCTTTCCTCCATTTACCAAAGTTACTTTCAGTAATGATTATGAAATAAACAACAATAATGGCCAGAAAAGAAACACAGTGAAAATGTTATTTTATTAAATTTCTTATGTTAATGCATTCCAATAAAAAAATAAAAAATAATATTTTAGGTAAATTAGTAATTAATAAATGAATTTTAATAAAACCCAAGCATTTGCAAATGGCATAATTTAGACACTATTAAATTATACCAATGATATTATATTTCACCTTTGAGATTATTCTTTAGCATTAAAACAATTAAGACTTTTAAAATAATAATTTTTGATATTAAAGATATTATTTAAATTATGCAAAATATTTCACATTATGAACTAAAATTTGCACTTAACCAAATAATAGCATTACATTTCATGGCTTGTTTCATTGTTTTAAATTTTAAACACAAATAAAAATTTCAAGTGGTTACATAGAATGACAGAATTGGAGGAACTCAAGATCTAGGCTGCTTCTTTAAAATCTCTGTGCTATCACTGTTGATTGAGAGCCTACTGTTCAAATGCAGAAATATGTCATACTCCAGGAGCTGGAGACAAACTCCACCTGAAGCAACCATATTGGTCGTTCAGTTGTATCTGATTCTTTGTGACCTCATGGACAGTCTCCTCTGTCCATGCAGTTTTCCAGGCAAGAGGACTGGAATGGGTAGTCATTCCCTTCTCCAGGGGATCTTCCAAATGCAGGGATAAAACCCAGATTTCCTGCATTACAGGCGGATTCTTTACCGTCCGAGCCACCAGGGAAGCCCCCACCTGAAACAAACCCTATCCCAAACAATCATGAACTGACTTGTAAAACTGAGTCCATGTGTGTCAAGAGGCAACTGAATGCTAGAAATACTCTCAATTAACTTCCATGTGCATGCAGTGCTTATTAAAGAATAAGTAATAAAACTGCTAATTTGAAGCTTATGTTTATTTATTTAGATATAATTGACATATAACAGTATTAGTTTTAGGTATACAACATAATGATTTGATGTATATATGTGTATATGTATTTATATATATTGCAAAATTATTATCAGAATAAGTTTAATTAGCATCCATCACTATTTTTTCTTGTTATGGAAATTTCTAAGACCTACTCTCTTTGCAACCTTTGAATATACAGTACAGCGTTGCTAATTATAGACACCATGTTGTACATTACATCCCCAGATTTATCTTATATCTGGAAGTTTGTACTTTTTGACCATTTTCACCCATTTTGCCCAACCTCCCACCCCCAATCCCAAGGCTCCAGTATTTTTATGGGTTAATTTTTTTTCAGATTCCATTTATAAGTAAGATCATACAGGGTTTGTCTTTTTCTGTCTGACTTATTTCACTTAACATAATGCCCTCAAGATCCATCCATGTTGTAGCAATTGGCAAGATTTCCTTCCTTTTTTATGGCTGAATAATATATCTATATGAGTAATATATGCATGTATTTTCTTCCGTCAATCATCCAGCAGTAAACATGCATGTTTCTTCCACGTCTTGGAAAATAATGCTGCAGTGAACACAGGAATGCAGGTATCTTTCTGAGACAGTGATTCCACTCCCATCAGATGAATACTCAAGTGTAGAACCGCAGTATCAGGCAGTAGTTCTGTTTTCAGTTTCTTGAAACTGCTTTACATTCCCATCCACAGAGCACAGGGCTCTGTTTACTCCACATCCTCACCAGCACGTGTTATTTCTTGTCACTTTAATGATGACCCTTCTAACAGGGGTGTGGTGGTATCTCACTGTGGTTTTGATTTACATTTCCCTGATGACTGGTGATGTTGAGCACCTTTTCGTGTGCCTGTTGCCCACTTGAAGGTCTTCTTTTGAAAAATGTCTATTCAGACCCTTTCAGTTCAGTTCAGTTCAGTCGCTCAGTCGTGTCCGACTCTTTGCGACCCCATGAATCTCAGCACANACTGAACTGAACTTTTCCAATCCATGCTCAGAATGCCTCAACACCTAATTTTTTACCTTCCTAAATGGAAACTGTCCTCATTAAACATCAACTCCCCATTCCCCCCCACCCTACTCCCACCCTCTTGTCTGGCATCTACCAGTATACTTTCTGACTCCATGAATTTGACTGTTTTAGGCATCTGCTGTGAGTGGAATCCAACAGGAGGAGCCTGCACCTAATGTATATTGGAATGCATTTTTTAATTTTATATTTACTTATTTATTTTTGGCTGCACTGCATCTTTGTTGCTGCCCGCAGGTCTTCTCTGGTTACTGCAACTGGGGGCTTCTCTCTAGTTTCAGTGAGAGGGTTTCTCATTGCAGTGGCTTCTCTTGCTGCAGTCTGTGGGTTCTAGACACATGGTCTTCAGTAGTTGTGGCACATGGGCTTAGTTTCTCCAAAGCATGTGGGATTTTCCTGGACCAGGAATTGAACTCATGTCCGCTGCAATGGCAGGGGGATTCTTAACCACTGGACCACTAGGGAAGTCCCTGGAATGCATTTTAATATATGTCCTACAAACAGATATTACCATTTTTCCCTCTATGCTATAAGTAGGTTCTCATTAGTTATTTTATATATACTAGTATATACAAGTTTAAAAAAAAAACTGGTTTAAAATTCACCATTCAAAAAACAAAGATCATGTCTTCCAGTCCCTTCACTTTCTGGCAAATTTGTTGTTCAGTCTCTCAGTCATGTCTGACTCTTTGCAGCCCCATGCATTTGCAGCATGCCAGGCTTCCTTGACCTTCACCATACCCAGGAGTTTGCTCAAATTCATGTACACTGAGTCAATGATGACATCCAACCATCTTATCCTCTGTCATCCCCTTCTCTTCCTGGCTTCTCTTTCCCAGCATCAGGGTCTTTTCTAATGAGTCAGTTCTTCACATCAGGTGGCCAAAGTATTGGAGCTTCAGCTTCAGCGTTGGTCCTTCCAATGAATATTAAGGACTGATCTCCTTTAGGATGGACTGGTTAGATCTCCTTGCAGTCCAAGGGGCTCTCAAGAGTCTCCTCCAACACCACAGTTCAAAAACATCAATTCTTTGGTGTTCACCCTTCTTTATAGTCCAACTCTCATATCCATACATGACTACTGGAAAAACCATGGCTTTGACTATACTGTTGGCAAAGCAATGTCTCTGCTTTTCAATATGCTGTTTAGGTTTGTCATAGCGTTTCTTCCAAGGAGCAAGCGTCTTTTAACTTCATATTTGTAGTCACCATCCATAATGATTTTGTAACCCAAGAAAATAAAGTCTGTCACTATTTACATTGTTTCCCCATGTATTTGCCATGAAGTAATGGGACTGGATGCCATGATCTTCATTCTTTGAATGCTGAGTTTTAAGCCAGCTTTTTCACTCTCCTCTTTCACCCTTATCAAGAGGCTCTTTAGTTCCTCTTCACTTTCTTCTATAAGGGTGGTGTCATCTGCATATCTGTGGTTATTGATAGTTCTCCCACCAATCTTAATTCCAGCTTATGCTTCATCCAGCCCAGCATTTTCACATGAGGTACTCTGCATATGAGTTAAATAAGCAGGGTGACAATATACAGCCTTGACGTACTCCTTTCCCAATTTTGAACCAATCTGTTGATCCATGTCTGATTCTAACTGTTGCATGGCAAACAGATGGGGGAAAAATGCAAACAGTGACAGAAAAGGCTCCCAAGCACTTCCCAAAGCCAAACTTGCACCAAAAAAAAGTCATGGTCACAGGTGATCTGCTGCCTGTTTGATCCACTACAGCTTTCTGAATCCTGGCAAAACCACTATATCTGAAAAGTATGCTCAGTAAATCAATGAGATGCGCCAAAACTGCAATGCCTGCAGCAGACATTGGTCAACAGAAAGGACGCAATTCTTCTCCACGATAACGCCTGACTGCAGGTTGCACAACCAATGGTTCAAAAGTTGAACGAACTGGTCTACGAAATTTTGCCTCATCTGCCATATTCACCTCACTTCTCACCAACCGACTACCACTTCTTAAGCATCTTAACAACTTTTTGCAGGAAAAATGCTTCCACAGCCAGTAGGAGGCAGAAAATGCTTCCAAGATTTCATTGAATCCCAAAGCATGGATTTTTATGCTACAGGAATAAACAAACCTATTTCTCATTGGCAAAAATGTGTTGATTTTAATGGTTCCTATTTTGATTAATAAACCTGTGTTTGAGCCTAGTTATAATGATTTAAAATTCTTGGTCCAAAACTGCAATTACTTTTGTACCAATGGAGAAGGCGATGGCACCCCATTCCAGTACTCTTGCCTGGAAAATCCCATGGACAGAGGAGCCTGGTGGGCTGCGGTCCATGGGGTCGTGAAGAGTCGGGCACAACTGAGCGACTTCACTTTCACTTTTCGTTTTCATGCACTGGAGAAGGAAATGGCAACCCACTCCAGTGTTCTTGCCTGGAGAATCCCAGGGACAGGGGAGCCTGGTGGGCTGCCGTCTATGGGGTCGCACAGAGTCGGACACGACTGAAGCNGACAACTTTTTGCAGGAAAAATGCTTCCACAGCCAGTAGGAGGCAGAAAATGCTTCCAAGATTTCATTGAATCCCAAAGCATGGATTTTTATGCTACAGGAATAAACAAACCTATTTCTCATTGGCAAAAATGTGTTGATTTTAATGGTTCCTATTTTGATTAATAAACCTGTGTTTGAGCCTAGTTATAATGATTTAAAATTCTTGGTCCAAAACTGCAATTACTTTTGTACCAATGGAGAAGGCGATGGCACCCCATTCCAGTACTCTTGCCTGGAAAATCCCATGGACAGAGGAGCCTGGTGGGCTGCGGTCCATGGGGTCGTGAAGAGTCGGGCACAACTGAGCGACTTCACTTTCACTTTTCGTTTTCATGCACTGGAGAAGGAAATGGCAACCCACTCCAGTGTTCTTGCCTGGAGAATCCCAGGGACAGGGGAGCCTGGTGGGCTGCCGTCTATGGGGTCGCACAGAGTCGGACACGACTGAAGCGACTTAGCAGCAGCAGCAGTTCTCCAACCAGGGATGGAGCCCAGGTCCCTCATGTAGAAGTTCAGAGTCCTAACCACTGGACTTCTGGGGCATTCCTTGCTCTAATCTTTATTGTTCCTTTCCTCTCAGTAACTTTAGTTTTAGTTTGTTCATTGTCTAATTCCTTAAATTGTAAAGTTAGGTTGCTCACTGGAGATCACTCTTTTTTCACTGCAGACATTTATAGTTATAAACTTCTTAGCACTGCTTTGACCATATCTGATAAGTTTTTTCTTTTAATTTTAAAGATTAAGGTATGACTGATATAAGTTTTGACATGTATTTTTGTTTTCATTCATCTCTAAATATTTTCTAATTTCTCTTGTGATTTCTTCTTTGATCCATTGATTGTTTGAGTGTGTTGATTTCCACAAATCTGAGAGTTTTCCCATTTTACTTGTTATTGATTTCTAACTTCATCCTGCTGTGTCAAAGAAGATACTTTGTATGATATTTCAAATCCCCTGAGACTGCATCTGTGGCCTAAGTACACTCTGTCCTGGAAAATGCCCCACATGCCCTTGAGAAGAATGTTATGCTGCTGCTATTGGTTAGAGCATGCTGTTCTGTTGTTAGATCTGGTTGGTTGACTGTTTCGTCTTCTTTTTCCCCCATCTTCTGTCTGGTTGTTCTTTTTGTGACTTTAAGTCCAAGACAGTTTGCTTTTATTTCAGTTCTTGCCAGCCCACATTCATGCCTATAATTGGCAATGCAGTTTTATACCAATTCTTATCTAACCATAAACAGAATCACAAGGAGCAAGATAATTTCTAAGGCTACAGTCTATTTTTGGTCTTGCCTAATCATGTGTGTCTTCTGTTTCAAGCACTCTCTTTGCTTAATACTAGAGTTCCCAGGCACGTTATTATCATCCATTTGACCTTAATTATGTATGTCATCAGAGCCTGCTCACCGCTGTCTCTTGGACTGTTCCCCTTTGCATCTTCAGACTCTATTCTAATTCAATCTTGAATTTGATAAAATATTTTCCTTAGGTGGATTCCATGCGTGGTAGTTTTTCTGAATCCTTGTATGTTTGAAAACGTTTTCCTTCGAAACAAATCCACAGGTATAGAGAACAAACTAGTGGTTACCAGTGGGAAAAGGATGGAGGACTAATATAGGGATGGGAGATCAAGAGGTACAAACTATTGGGTGTAAAATGAGCTACAAGAATGTATTGTGCAACACAGGGAATGTAGCCAAAATTTTGTAATAACTGTAAATGGAGTATAACCTTTAAAATTGTATAAATACACTTATGGAGGAGAAACAACTAAATTTCTTTTAAAAGAAATAAAAATGCTTTGTTTTTGTACTGCCAGATGGATCCTGTCCTTGCTAGATTTCAGTTCAGTTCAGTCACTCAGTCGTGTCCGACTCTTTGTGACCCCATGAATCGCAGCACGCCAGGCCTCCGTGTCCATCACCAACTCCCAGAGTTCACTCAGACTCACGTCCATCGAGTCAGTGATGCCATCCAGCCATCTCATCCTCGGTCGTCCCCTTCTCCTCCTGCCCCCAATCCCTCCCAGCATCAGAGTCTTTTCCAATGAGTCAACTCTTTGCATGAGGTGGCCACAGTACTGGAGCTTCAGCTTTAGCATCATTCCTTCCAAAGAAATCCCAGGGCCCATCTCCTTCAGAATGGACTGGTTGG
The DNA here is from genome assembly GCA_006410615.1 of Neotragus moschatus. NCBI lineage: Eukaryota > Metazoa > Chordata > Mammalia > Artiodactyla > Bovidae > Neotragus > Neotragus moschatus. The sequence goes on along the minus strand of SJYA01002098.1, from coordinate 964,295 downwards.
ATCTCCTTGCAGTC
>SJYA01002098.1:910347-963322 GCA_006410615.1 Neotragus moschatus | reverse complement strand
CAAATAAAGTCTGACACTGTTTCCACTGTTTCCCCATCTATTTCCCATGAAGTGATGGGACCAGATGCCATGATCTTCATTTTCTGAATGTTGAGCTTTAAGCCAACTTTTTCACTCTCCTCTTTCACTTTTAAGAGGCTCTAGTTCCTCTTCACTTTCTGCCATAAGGGTGGTGTCATCTGCGTATCTGAGGTTATTGATATTTCTCCCAGCAATCTTGATTCCAGCTTGTGTTTCTTCCAGTCCAGCATTTCTCATGATGTACTCTGCATATAAGTTAAAGAAGCAGAGTGACAATATACAGCCTTGACATACTCCTTTTCCTATTTAGAAGCAGTCTGTTGTTCCATTATTTAATCACAGAGCCCGTTTCCCTCAATAGTCTGTAGATATTCAACTATGTTTTCTCTTTAATTGTTATAAAAGAAATATCCAGGGCTTCCCTGGCTGTACAGTGGCTAAGAATCTGCTTGGAAATGCAGGGACATGAGTTCAATCCCTGGTCTGGAAGATCCCACGTGCCTCGGAGCAGCTAAGCTTATGCACCGCAACTACCAAGCCCATGGGCCACAGCTAGTGAAACCTGCACCTAGAGCCTGCGCTCACAAGGGAAGCCACAGCAATGAGAAGCCCATGCACCGCAACGAAGAGTATCTCCCTGCTCAGCACAGCGTGACAAAGGCTGAGTGCAGCAGCGAAGACCCAGTGCAACCAAAAAATAATTATTATAACATAAAAAGAAAAGAAATATTCAGTGTAAGTCAGTCTTTTTTCCTTCTGTAGGTAACCCGATCTTTTTATAAGAGTTTATAAGATTTCTTTTCTCTTGATCCTTAAAATTTAGTGTCTTTTTGCCTTTGAAAAAAAAATAATAATGCCGAAGATTAGCTGAGCACTTTGCATCTAGAGGCTCCCTTCTCTCAAAATCCAGGAGGCTTGCATCTAAAATCTATCTTTTCCATTTGGTTATCTATAGTCATATGCATTTTTCACATATAGGCCAAAGGACTGGAATTTGTCTGGGTTTTTCAATGGCCAAGTAAGCCCACATTCAACTGGACCAAGCTGTATTTTTCTATTTGTGCCTTAAGTATGACTTCTCTATTTTCCTTTTCTATACTCTGTAATTCCTATTATTAGCGTGTTCAAGCTTCCCAGTCCTATCATTAGAGTCAGCCATCGTTTTTCACTCATGATTTCAATTTCTTTGTATTTTTACTCTATGTCATGAGAATTTTTTAATTTAAGCATCAGTTAGAATGTTAAATCAGTTCCCATCTCTGATCATAGTTCTTAATTAGCCAATTTTTTTTTTTTTTGCTTGCTTTTTTTTGTTTGTTTGTTTTCGCTGTGCTGCATGGCTTGTGGAATCTCTGTTCCCCAACTAGTGATTGAACCCCGGCCACCACAGTGAAAGCCGTGAGCCCTAACCACTGGACTGCCAGGGGATTCCTGACAAGTTTTTTAATTTAGAAAGTACATCTTGCAGCGCAGGAAAATCTTTGTTGAAGCTCAGCTGTATCAGCCTTAGGGTTCTTACTGTACCTTTGTTTCAATTTCTCACTCACGGGCTCCACCTCAGGAGGACCCTCTGTTGTGACTGCTCAGCTTTGTCTCTCTCCTCTAAGATACTGTCCCCTTAAATGGACGACAATTCATGTGTGAGCTGGAGACTCCCACGCAGGTCTGACAATCCAGCAAAAGGTGAAAGTCATGCAAGTTCGTGTTCTGAAAAGCCAATAACAAACTGGCTGGTAATAATGACCACTCCTTTGCTTTCTGGCCTTCTCAGGTATAAGTTAAGACTACTGCTCATCTCTCCGCTGAACTTATAGCTACCACCCACCTTCCAAGATTGCCAGCAAGATCAGATTTCCCCCAAAGACCACACATAGCAGGAAATAGAGCAAATGAAAAGCTCGATCACTCCCAATTAAAAATTTAACATCATGAGCGAAAGGCTTCGTTAAACAAAATTAGAATAAACAACATATACTGCAGAAAGATTTGTGATATATGTTAGAATATAGATACCATTAGCATATAAATAAAGCACCCAAGTCAATGGAAAGAACTCTATATCCCACTTTTTAGATGAGCGTTCCTTAATTCAACAAACAAGACATACAAATGACCAATAAAACAGGGAAACATATTCAGATTCACCAGTAAAGAAATATAGGCATAAGCAACAAGGTATCATTTTTCACCCATAAAACTAGCTCTTCTTTTCTTCGGGATAATAGCAGTGTTGGCAAAGATGGGGTGAGGAGGATGCACTCGTGTTGGCAGAAGCATATATATTGATACAACATTTTGGGGGAAGCCATTTGGAAGCAATTTTACGTATAAGAAACCTTAAAGCATGCACACCCTTTGTAGTTAGTGTTGCTTTTGCTTGTCTGGCAACAGCACCTTAATTTTCTTTGAGGAAATTCAGACCTGGTAGGATTTTTCCATCAGCGCCCTGAGCTCCTTTGCTCAAGAGGAAAGCACATAAGCCAAGCTAAGTCAACCAGATTCTCTTTCTTAGGAATCTGAATGTTGAGACGATGATGATGACTGCTAATAGTAGCAGTAACATCTACTGAATTCTCACTCCGTTCTAGGCATTATATTGTGCATTTTAAAGCCTTGTAAACAACTCTTGTCAGTGAAGTACAATTACTATGTCCATTTTGCAGATGGAACTAATAATACTAATTATATTATTAGTATAATAATTAGTATACTACTACTACTATTATTATTACTAATAAGATTACTATTACTATGATATTACTACTACTATTAATATTACTATTAATAGTAGTAGTAGTTGCTAATAATTTTCACCAAGATCAATAATCACTGAAGATATCTTACAGATACTGTATTCATTATCTACTGCTGCAAAACAAATTATACCAAAACTCACTGGCTTAAAATGACAAACATTAGCCTTGAAGTTAACATAAGTCATGAATTCAAGAGGTCCTTAGCTGATGCTTCCTGCTCAGGGTCTTTCGGGATTGTAGTCAAAATGTCAACCAAAGCTGCAGTCACATGAAAGCTTGACTGGAACTGAGGAATTGCTCCCATGATGGCCCGCTGACAAGGCTGTTGGCAGGAAGGACCCCACCACCCAGGGCCTCTCCATGGGGCTGCTAGATAGCCTCAAGACATGGCAGCTGCAGGCTTCCCCTAGATCAAGTGATCAATGAAAAATCAAGGTGAAAGTCACAGTGTTTTCTATGGCCTAGATTCAGAAGTCACAGACCATTATTTCTGCCATATTTTACTCATTAGATGTAAATTGCTAAGTACAGCCCACATGATATAAGACGGGATTGGGCTCCACTTCTTGAAAGAAGGATTATCAAAAAAATTTGCATGCATCTTTTAAAACTGCCACAGATACCATCCATTAGTTCTGCTGCATAGATCAACAGATCCTCCCTGGGTTCCATCCACTCTGTGGCTTGTTCAGCCTTTTGTTTCTTTGAATTACATTCCTTGAAAATATTCCCTCACTTTTGTCTTAGTTACTCAAGCCATTTCTGTTGCTTTCTACAACAGTCTTCTTTAAAATACAAAAAAAAAAAAAAAAAAACAAAAAAAACTGGGATTTCTCTGACAGTCCAGTGGTTAAGACTTTGTCTTCCAATGCAAGGGGTGCAGATTCAATCCCTGGTTGGGGATCTAAGATCCCACATGCTTCACAGCCAAAAAAAAAAAAAAAACCAACAGAATATAAATAATAGAAGCAATATTGTAACAAATTCAATGAAGTCTTAAAAAAATGATCCATATTTTTTAAAATCTTTAAAATAAAAAATAAAGAACTCTCACCCAGTTTTCCTGGGTGAGAACTCCCACTGAAGTTCTACTTGTTTTAGCCTGGGCCCCCTACAAATCAGAATGTGAGGCAAAGTTTACCTGATCAGTCTTTCCCTGGAAGTATAATCCCAGGCAGCAAAAGGGAGGGGAAAAAAAGCAGGGGAGAAAAGAAAGCATATACAAGGTGGTATATTACAAAAGCAAGAGGCGACTGCTCGGTCACGTGGAATACCTAACCAGCAGGTTGTCGAGAACACCACATCCTGAAACAGGAAGGAGGAGGCATTGATCTGCTGTTTCTCTTTATTCACGGTTTGTCCCATGGAACACTTATCATCTCATGGAACATTACAACCTTACTGTGGTGGTCATTTCATAACACATAAAAATATTGAATACTATGTGGTACTCCTGAAACTAAAATAACCTTGTAAATGAATTAGATTTCAAGTTTTTTCAAAAGACAATGGCTAGGTGTGATATCACCAAATAATTTACATAAGGTTAGCAAACCCAGATCCTGTCCCCAGTTAAAGCTGCAGCTGATCCTGAGGCTATTTGATAGTCATCATCATTCATTGGATTTCTTTCCCTTTCAACTAGTGCTTTGGTCTAGGTTGCTTGCCTAGACGGGTGACCCAGAGCTGCGTCCTTAGAGGGTGTTAGTCTGCAGTTGCTGTGCCTTTTTCAGGTCATGGATGCTGCAACTGACCATTAATGGTTATCACTGGGTGCCCCGGGATTCTCCTGAGTTCCAGATATATTGCTTTCTACCCTTATTGTGTAGTAGCAACCCCAAGTCCTAATGCTAATCAAGTCAATTACCACTGCTTCTTTGGTAACTTCTTTCTTTACTTCTGGTCCACTGGCATGAGGAACTAAAACTACTAAGTGGGGACCATAATTTCAAATACGATGAAATTTTTACTGTGTCCCCTGGAGGAAGTGTTTTCCTCCCCTGCTTTTTTTTTGGTAAATGGTAAATGCAGATTTTCATAACCAGGTCACTAGGATTGATAATGAGAGAGCCAGTCCAACTTATACCCCTTTGTTCATGGACCTGCATATTTTAAGGACGCAGGTCCATGATGTTTGTCAAGGAGGCAGCAATATATTGATTCAGCACATATACCACATGTAAGGAACAGCACCACAGCCCTAGAAGGTATCTTCCCTAAGCTGGTGCCTTAGCTGAACTTTGACTCAGTTCTTTCACTGTTACATCAGACCGACTACTCCTAGGTGATAGGTTATATTTACCAATGAATCATGTGGTGATGAGTTTATTGCCTACTTTCCTTCGCTATAAAACAGGGCCCTTAACTTGCGACAGTATGTAAGAGATGAACACACTGTGAGACATCAGATAATAGTACTGGTGAAGATTATGCAATCAGAGAATGCAAATCTATCAAATCATCGATTTTAGCAAAAAGAAACCGCTGCCTCCTCCAAGGTATAAGATATCCAATGTGGTCAATCAGCCGTCAGGTAGGTGGCAGGTCTCTCTGGAGAATGATGCCATATCAAGGGCTCTGCATCACTCTCTGAGGCCAGAAATGCAAGCATTAAGTCAACCTTGTTGAGAAGAAGTCAGTGTAGTTGAGCCCACACAAAACTTTCATCCATGCCACCATGGCCAACATCTTTGGGCTCACCTGGCAAATTCTAGGATGGCCAAGGAGAGAGGCAAGGGTGGATGGGGTGTGGGGAGAGTGGTGGTGATTGATGGTGGTTTTTAAGTCTCTTCTGAAGTGGATGCTCTCTGGAAGACCTTAATGAAAGACACAGAGGTCTGCTCACTCCAGAAGTACATCCACATAACTCTTCCCCAAAACTTCTGGTCTTATTCCTTGTTAGCCATGGATTAATTGACCAAGTCATGGTTCACGGCCCAGAAACTAGCATGTGAAGGTATCTTGGGTGACACCTCTATAGGAAATCACGGCCAAGTGTACCACTTTTAGCTCTATTCACTGAGAGCATTCGCCTTCACTCTTTTGACTTTCAGGACCATCCCTGAAAGGCCTGTAATCAGGAGCAGTCCTTTTCCAGCATGCACCAGCAAATCACACTGAACCATCAGTGAACCAGCCCAAATCTTTTCATCTGCCATCACCTGGTCATAGGGACTCCTTCATGATACCATAGAATAAGCTGCACTGGTGGACATGAGAGTCTGAGACACCTGTCTTTGTAATTTATTCATGACTCCTAAATGATTATTTTAATCAGACTTGCAGTGCCCACTCAGTCTTATGACTCAGTGGATATGTAACGATTCAGCGAAATCAGTTCATGATAGGCAGCTACACTCACATAGTCTCTTGATGTCCTGTGGTTAAACATTGTCTCTACCAAAGCCCGGTAGCAGGCCAGGAAATATTTTTCAAATTGAGAGTGTCTCTCCAGCACAGAAGTCATAGCCCTGCTTTAAAACCTAGAAATCTGCAGAAAACTATCCATTGGAATTTAGCAGTCTGCACAGTGTCCTCACCATAGACATAGACACCTTGGGCACTATCATATCTGCTGGTCAAATGGCTGACACACCAGAATGGCTGGCATCATAGCCTAGATCAGCTGCCAACCCTCTTCTCCATGATCCTAGTCAAACCAGTGGAGAAGGCGGTAACCCACTCGAGTACTCTTGCCTGGAAAATCCCGTGGACAGAGGAGCCTAGTGAGTTATAGTCCATAGGGCTGCAAAGAGTCAGCCATGACTGACCACAAGCACGAATCAAAACTGGAAGTCTCCTGAGTCACCTGATAAAGGTCAAAGCAACATTCCCAAGTGCGAAAAATGCTATTAATACCATCAAAATACAACCAAGTGTTGTGCCCCTTTCTCAGCAGTGAGAGATATGAGGAGCAACAATTTGTCCTTTCCCTTCGGAGGAATGTCTTCTCTAGGACAGGGGGTGGCCAAAACTGTCCACAGGCCAAATATGATCCCCCTCCTATTTTTGTAAATAAAGTTCTACTGGAACACAGCCACATCCATTTGTTTTCCTATTGTCTATGGCTGACTTCACACTACAGTGGCAAAATTGAGTATGGTGATAGGTACCTTATGTCCTGCAAGGGTTAAAATATCCATCCCTTTAAAGATAAAATTAGCCAACTCCTGCTTTAAGATAAGAGGGCCCCTAAAATACTTCACCAAGTAGCAGACCCCTGAAACTTCATGAAGTTTATCTCCCATCTAGAGGGTATCTAGAATTCTTGACATTTCCTGCTCATGGGTCTATGAGTAGAAGGCCACTAATACAGTGAATGGGGGTTCCCTGGTGCTCAGTGGTAGAGAATTCACCTGCAAATGCAGGAGACTCAGGTTCGATCCCTGGGTCAGGAAGATCCCCTGGAGAAGGAAGTGGCAACGCACTGCAGTATTCCTGCCTGGGGAATCCCATGGACAGAGGAGCCTGGTGGGCTGCAGTCCGTGGGGTCACAAAGGAGTTGCACATGATTTAGAGACTAAACAACAACAGTAACAACAATATAGTGACCCTCGTGATACGCTGCAAAACTCTTGCAGCCTCTATATTAAGTCTTCCATGGTGGCTCAGACAGTAAAGCGTCTGCCTGCAATGCGGGAGACCCGGTTTCAATCCCCGGGTAGGGAAGGTCCCCTGGAGAAGGAAATGGCACCCCACTCCAGTGTTCTTGCCTGGAAAATCCCATGGACAGAGGAGCCTGGTAGGCTACAGTCCACAGGGTCCAAAGAGTCGGACACGACTGAGCGACTTCCCTTTCTTTCCATATCCTAAGTCAGAGAAAAGCAGAGCCAATTAACTTGGCCCAGAGGCAAAAGAGTGAATATGTGCCTCTGTCTTTGCCATGAGAGCATGTCTGTATTCAGTCCATTCTATGACTGGGAACTACATTTCCTGGAATCCCCTTTCCTATATGGTTCCAGGTTAGAATTTGCCAAATAAGAGAATCCGCACAAGATTTGGAAGGTATAGGCAAAGTAGAAACCATTGTTCTCTAGTGATTGCAGCCAAACACAAGACTAGAAAAGAGCGCCACAGAAGCTTCACATAAACTCTTGAGAACTGCCGCCTGTGCCACTGTGGATGAGAGGCCTGGAGCTTCCCCGAGGCTTCTGAGACTGGCAGCGGTCTCCAGGCAAGCTTTTGAGAACCATGCACTGCTTGAAGAAGAGATCTGGTGTGCGAGATTCTCTGACCTTCAGCAACAGGTTCCTTGATTTCCACTCCCCCAGCTCGACTGGCTCTTTCCACAGTTGGGTAAGCCCCTAATTCTATAATAAAGCTTTTATTCCTAGAATACATAGAATTGCTTCTGTCTTCCTAACTAAACTCTGAAAGTCTTCAGTGCTGCAAATAGTTCTGGAATTTGTTTTCCAACCTGTTTGGATGCAAAAGTAGTAATGACCTCATTGATACTGGAAAACGGGACACTCCTAGCAGTCCTTGGCATGCAGTTACTTAAATGATCACCTGTAAGGTATTCAGTTTTTACATCAAGTATGATGTTAACTGTGGGGACATTTTTGCAGCTGGCCCTTGTCTGATTAAGGAAAGTGAAGTGAAAGTGAAATCGCTCAGTCGTGTCCGACTCTTTGAGACCCCATGGACTGTAGCCCACCAGGTTCCTCTGTCCATGGGATTCTCCAGGCAAGAATACTGAAGTGGGTTGCCATTTCCTTCTCCAGGGGAATCTTCCCGACACAGGGATCAAACCCTGGTCTCCCGCATTGCAGGCAGACACTTTAACCTCTGAGCCACCAGGGAAGTCCCTGACTATTTCTGGCTTTTTGAGTGATTTTATCATGAAAAGATATAAGGTTTTGAAATGTGCTTTTTTTTTCCCCCCTCCTGTTTCTGTTTAGATGATTAGGTACTATTTGTCCATTATTCTCCTAATGTTGCGTATTACACAGATTTGGGGGGTATTAAACCCACTTTCCATCCCTGGGATAAACCTCACTTGGCCATGTTGTATAAGCCTTTTTAAATGTAGCCGAATACAATTTGGTAGTATTCTGTTAAGGATTTTTTACATTTAGATTCATTAAAGATATTGTCCTAAGGTTTTCTGTTTTTGTGATGTCTTCTGTGTGGCTCTGGTATAAGAGTAACACTCTCATAGAATGAAGTAGAAAGTGTTCTATCCTCTCTTATTTCTTGAGAGATTTTGTGAAAAATTGGTAAATATTCTCCATTAAATTATAGAATTTACCAGTGGGAAAAAAAGAATATCACTTGTAATTGGCTAAAGTCAATGGCCTATAGAAGTTGAAGCTTTGGAAGACTGAGCAGCTATAATAATTGGATGTTCTGGCATACTCCCTCCAAGGTGAAGCGTAGTGATTGCATTAGGCACCTTCAGTCACAAAGAAAGAAGCACATCTCTGCATTTGGCAGGCAATTGGACAGGCTGGTTAGCCCACAAGGCTGCCACAGGGAGGCAGTGTGGCATCTCGCAAAGTTCTCAGGCTTCAGACAAGTCCAAGTGGACCCAGAGCCTATCTCCTCATATGTAAAACGATCATTAAAAAAAACTTCTTCATAAGGTTATGGTGACTATACAATGAGCTAACATGTGAGAAAGCCCTTTCAAGCACACATCCTTGGGTGTGGCCCCCACTATTTTGCAATCTGATGCCAGTCCACTGACAAAATTTTCATCCACGCAGAATAAAAACTGCCCCACAAAGATGCAACAATTCTAATTTCTTCTAGCGTGTGTAGATACAGAAGTGCCTGCTGCTGCTGCTAGGTCGCTTCAGTCGTGTCCGACTCTGTGAGACGCCATGGACGTGCCTATGAAACACTAATGCAGGGTTTAAAGATGAAGACTGCAACACTCTCCTAATAGCACGCAAGTAAGAAACAGAACATGGCCACTTACCTGCAAAATGACACCAGATGAGAGGCAGATGCAGGCAGAAATCAGCAAAGCTTCTACCCAGCGGCCTCAGTGGAACAGCCTCGCATGCAGGGAGACTGAGTGTGCACTAACTTTCCCTGAACCTCTAAACTCTGAAAGGATGAGTTGGGGTTGTTCCAAGCTCATCCAACCCCACTTCTGAGACAGGCAAGTTGCCAACTCTCCTCCTTGTCAGGACAAGTAACATTGAGAACACCAGAGGGCAGCCACTCCCCACAGATGGTGGTGCCTGGGAAAAACAACAGCAGAAACAAGGGTGCAATGGGCCACAGTTTCCCAGAGCCCTTCTGGTCCTCCTCCTGCTCAGGCCTGTGCCACACATCAGAATGGTGCAGTGTAAAGACCCATGGGACTTTACAACAACACAAGAGAAGACTCTACACATGGACATCACCAGATGGGCAACACCGAAATCAGACTGATTATATTCTTTGCAGGCAAAGATGGAGAAGCTCTATACAGTCAATAAAAACAAGACCAGGAGCTGATCGTGGCTCAGATCATGAGCTCCTTATTATGAAATTCAGACTTAAATTGAAGAAAGTAGGGAAAACCATTAGACCATTCAGGTATGACTTAAATCAAATCCCTTATGATTATACAGTGGAAGTGAGAAATAGATTTAAGGGCCTAGATTTGATAGACAGAGTGCCTGATGAACTATGGAATGAGGTTCGTGACATTGTACAGGAGACAGGGATCAAGACTATCCCCATGGAAAAGAAATGCAAAAAGGCAAAGTGGCTGTCTGGGGAGGCCTTACAAATAGCTGTGAAAAGAAGAGAGGCAAAAAGCAAAGGAGAAAAGGAAAGATATAAGCATCTGAACGCAGAGTTCCAAAGAATAGCAAGAAGAGATAAGAAAGTCGTCTTCAGTGATCAATGCAAACAAATAGAGGAAAAAAACAGAATGGGAAAGACTAGAGATCTCTTCAAGAAAATCAGAGATACCAAGGGAACATTTCATGCAAAGATGGGCTCGATAAAGGACAGAAATGGTATGGACCTAACAGAAGCAGAAGATATTAAGAAGAGGTGGCAAGAATACACAGANGAGGAAAAGAACAGAATGGGAAAGACTAGAGATTTCTTCAAGAAAATTAGAGATACCAAGGGAACATTTCGTACAAAGATTCAGACACTTTGCCCACTGTTTAATCAGGTTTTTTGGTGTTTTGCTATTTAGTTGTAAGAATGCTTTGTATATTTTGTGTAGTAACTGCTTTTCATTTTCATAGTGTACAAATATTTTCTCCTGTTTCATAGTTGTCTTTTCACTTTGTTGATCATCCCCTTTGCTGTGCAGAAGCTCTTTAGTTTGATGTAGTCTCACTTGTTTATTTTTGCTTTTGTTGCCTTTGTTTTTAGTGTCCAGCCCCCAAATCACTGCCAACACCTATGTCAAAGAGCTTACTTCGTAGGATTTTTCCCTAAGAGTTTTACGGTTTCCGATCTTATGTTCATGTTTTTAACCCATTTTGAGTTAAATTTTGTGTATGCCCAGTTTCATTCTTGTACATATGACTGTCCAGTTTTCCCAGCACATTTATGGAAGAAACTACCCTTTCCCATTGTTTATTCTTGGTTCTTTTGTCATAAACTAATTGACTATATACATGTGAATTGATTTCTGGGCCCTTTATGATGTTTCATTGATCTATGGGTCTGTTTTTATGCCAAGTCCACATTATTTTGGTTACTATAGATTTGTAATATAGTTTGAAATTAGAAAGTGTGATGCCTTTAGCTTTGTTCTTCTTTCTCAAGATAGCTTTGGCGACTCTGTGGCTTACATATATATTATTAACTCTCAACAGTAATTGTCAAAATTATTTAGAACTTAGGCCAACAAAAGACTTTCCATGGAGTATTTTATCATCAGTGTATAGAATTTCCAGTGTATGATGGTACTACAAAACTGACTGATTGTTAGTCACTGTTGATGTTTATAAATTCTCTGCAGAGATCATGCATCCTGTTGCTGGCATCGGGGCTGACCACTACCACTGCTCGGCCCTACCATACCACAGCATTTTGTCCTGAAATCCCTTCATTAGATGTGAGGGCCTAGTTATTTTTGGCTCAGCTGCTTTATCTTCCTCTGGAAGACGACGTTTGGGCACGTGAGGACCCAAAACACTGTAACTTTCAGATCTTGCCAACCAAAACACATAGTACTTGTACTTTGTTTTAAATGGTAATATTTGCATTATATGAACGGGCGGATGGTTAACTGCCCTTCTTTATTAGCTGAGGTGAATAACCCAGCAACGTGCTTTAGAAATGACAGCACACACTCTGGTGGAAGCTTGAGTGAGTTTTGCTGGAAATCAAAAGAGACTTGATTTGGACTGAGGAGTCCATGGTGATGGGTGGGGAGTGGTCAAGGCCCGTGGAAGGGGTGAAAGCTGAAGGCAGGTTGATGGAACATGGTGCCCAGGAGACAAGTGGAAACAAGCAGGGAGGCCAGTGTCAAGGAAAAAAGTCACTGTCCATAACAGGAACTACTATTTAGCCTTTTTTCTTTTTTAATGTTTCTCGTTGTTTTTCTTCCCAACGACTCTTCAAAATGAGCTCGGGAAGTTAATTAATATTTGTTTAAGGTCCCTCAGCTAGAGAGGTGGGATTGCCACTTCACCACCAGACTTCCAACATTGGCTCCTACACTGTCCTGTAGCCCAGCCTGGGCCCTAGGACTCAGAAGTAGCCTCCAGGGGCTGTGCACTTGGACAGGGTCATGGAAAGAGTGAGATTTTTCAGTGTGCCACACCAAGCATGAGATCTGAGCATGTGCCAGACCCGCTGGTTCTCAGAATTGAGGGCAGGTTAAGGCCTCACTGGGCCTTCCCAGGTGGCACTAGTGGTAAAGAACCTGCCTGTCAATGAAGGAGACCTAAGAGGCGTGGGTTCAGTCCCTGGGTTGGGAAGATCCCCTGGAGGAGGGCATGGCAATCCACTCCAGTATTCTTGCCTGGAGAGTCCCATGGACAGAGGAACCTGGTGGGCTACAATCCTTAGGATCACAAAGAGTCAGACACAACTGACGTGGCTTGGCACACATACACAGGCCTCACTGGCAGCCAGGCCCACTTGAAGCAGAGTCCTTGGGCACCAAGGTATTGATAGAACTATTAATTCCCTCCAGCTGGGGTCAAGATTCCTCTGAGAGGGGTTTGTAGCAAGACTTGGAGGGTTACTGAAGCTGGGGGCCAGGCCACTCCAGGTTACATTGCATCTCTCCTCTCAAGAACACTTTTGAGAGCTCTGAACCAAAGAGCTGCAGATGAGACCTCAGATTTGACAACCACATGGTGAGAGACGGGGCTCTTAAATGGGGGGCTCTTAAGCCCCTTCCTCCTAAGAGCCAGCCTTGGGTGCGAACAGGAGGAGGGATCTCTTCCCAGTGAGTGTCGAATCACAGAACAGTTCAGGATTGATTTTCTGAAGACTGAGAAGGCCAAATGCCTTTATTTCTTTGTTTCTAGCAGCAAGGGCCTGAAACAATTCAGGAATCTTTCACCATTGGCATCCTTATCAGAGGGATCCAGTGTTTTATTTATCCAACAATTATCTGCTGAGTGTCTGTTATGTGCCCAGCCCTGTTCTGGGCATGGACAGCTCACAGTGAACAGCGCAGAAACCCCTGCCTTTGTAGAGTTCAGTGCTAATCGCGGAGAGAGACCATAAATAAAAATAAGGAAGTGAAGAGTACTATGGAAAAATCGAAGTTAGCTAAAAAGGCGGATGGCTCCAGGGGTGCAGTTTCAATGAGGGGTCAGGGCAGGTCTCTGTAAGGAGGGAAGTAGGAGCCAAGTAGCCCCTTTACTACCTCCCCAGCTCACGTGTCAGGCTAGGTCTGAGCATCCATCATTTGAAGTGATGAGTGCAAGGGTCTCTCTCTTAGTTCAGAGGCACACTGTGGGGCCACAGGGAAAGTGAAGAGACAGCCACTCCCTTCAGGGGAACAGGGTGAGCACACCAGAAATGGCACGAGGCGTGCACACAGAAGCAGGGGGACAAATGACAATTACCAGGAAGCGCACTGACCATCTGTCGGGCAGGCTGCCGGGGGCGGGGGAGCAGCAGTGGTCTCTATGGTGATTCTATCACAAGTGCATCCTGAATGTCACGGGCTTCCCCAGCTGGAGGGTGAAAAGCTGTGCCCACTAACCTTAATGCCTAAACCTTGGTGCTCCAAGCACCCAGCTCTATGGTGGCAGGAAGTCCAGCCTTTTAGGGAGTCACTCCTCCTGTCCATCCTGAGATACTTCAAGGAGGTTCCGTGTGACACGAAGCCTCCCTGCCCCATTGTTTATGGCTATAAGCCAAGTCCCAGGCCCAACAGCACCCTGATGTGTCACTTCTAGGGGCTCGTTCTATTGCCAGTATCTTGCCACTGCCGAGTCCGCGACTGAATAGTGAAGCCCAAAGTCAGTGTTGGAGAAGGCTGCCTGTGATTTTGCCACCATTGGTATTGTCGCGCTTGCAATGTGAAAGGAAAATGCTCTGGGCACAGAGAGGGAAACAAAGGCTGTTATCTGAGATGCTATCCAGCTGGTCGAGCATCTCATCTCCTCCCCTGGAGAGGCTGCAAGAAGGCCTCCACCATGGCCCCCACCTGCAGTGGCTGCTGCCAGAGCGTTCACAGTCCAGGAGGGCACTGCTGCACAAGTGGCCCCACTGAGCCACCCCTGCCTCTACCCCTGAGAGCAAATCTGACTTTGCAAACAAGGAACAGGCTTCATCTCACAAAGACATGGTTGTCACCTGAAAAGGAGTTTTGAGCAGCCCATGTTCCAGATTCTTCCGCTCACAGGCATGCAAAGCCCCTTTATCTCAAACCACACACATGTCACCAAGGGGCTGGAGCAGGAAGATGGCATTTAGCAATGTGCCTCCCTGGGAAGGGTGGGCCGGTGACTGGGCCAGGCTTCCTGTTCCAGACACCCTTCTCACAGAGGGGAGTGCGTTTTGCGTGTCCCTGCCATTCTCCTGTTACCTGCTTGCCTTTGCCTCTCATCCCTCCCTCTGCTTTCACCAGCCCCCTTTCCATCAGACGTGTTTGTGTCTATGCCCCTGCAGTAGAAAAGGTTTTTCTTCTATCCCCAGGAAGCTCCCTGGCCATCATGCGAATCAGTGTACACACTGGAAGGTACTGCCTGACAACTCCGATTGTCAGAAACACCCGACCCTAATATGAGGGCTGGTGGGACTAAGCTCCAGCTTATATCGGGATGCTCAGAATGTCCTGCGGCACATAATGTGCATTTAACTTGCAAAGACGAAGGTTTTGCAGTGCATGTCAAGCTCTTGGAGAATAAAATATCTTTAGAAGCAATTGGTTCAATATCCTCTGGTACATACACACAGTACGATGCAGCTGGAAGAAAAAATGAGGAAGTCACTATGAACTGATATGGAATGATTTCCAGATGTTATTGACCGAGCACGGCGAAGTAGAAAAGCCATAGATGGCATGCTATCTTCTGTGTGAGAAATAAGAGAAAATATGAAATATACCTGTGTCAGTCTGTGATTGCAAACAGAGAAATAGGAAAGATCAAGCAGAAAATAGTGACATTGGTATCCGCAAGAAGTAAGAAGAAACGGTGCTTTAGACTGCAATGTTTGTGGAATTCTTGGGGGAAGAATTTGTATGTTGAAACCCGTGTAATGGTGCTAGGGGATAAGACCTTTGGGTAATTAGATCATGAGGGTGGAGCCCTCATGACCGGGATTAGTACTCTTATAAAAGAAGCCCCAGAGAGCTCCCTTTCCCCTTCTGTCATGTGAGGACACAATTAAAAAATCTGTGGTCTATGAACCCAGAGAAGGCAATGGCACCCCACTCCAGTACTCTTGCCTGGAAAATCCCATGGATGGAGGAGGCTGGTGGGCTGCAGTCCATGGGTCTGTGAAGAGTCAGACACGACTGAGCGACTTCACTTTCACTTTTCACTTTCATGCATTGGAGAAGGAAATGGCAACCCACTCCAGTGTTCTTGCCTGGAGAATCCCAGGGACGGGGGAGCCTGGTGGGCTGCCGTCTATGGGGTTGCACAGAGTCGGACAGGACTGAAGTGACTTAGCAGTAGCAGCAGCAGCCTATGAACCAGGAAATGGGCTCTCTTCAGACACCAAAATCTGCGAGGATTTCGATTTTAAACTTCCTAGCCTCCAGAACTATGAGAAATAACTTTATCTTGTTTAGGAGATCAAACTAGTCAATCCTAAAGGAAGTCACCTCTGAATATTAATTGGAAGGACTGATGCTGAGGATGAAGCCCCTGTGCTTTGGCCACCCGATGCAAAGAGCTGACTCACTGGAAAAGACTCTGATGCTGGGAAAGATTGAGGGCAGGAGGAGAAGGGGACGACAGAGGATGAGATGGTTGAATGGCGACACCAACTCAATGGACATGAGTTTGAGCAGACTCCAAGAGATAGCGAAGGACGGGGAAGCCTGGCATGCTGCAGTCCATGAGTCACAGAGTCGGACATAACTGAATGACAATAAAATAAGCCACTTAGTCTACGGTAATTGTTATAGGAACCCAAATGGACTGAGATGGAAATTGGTACCAAGATGTGGGGGTGATGTTGTAACAAATACCTTTTTAAACGTAGAAGTGGCTTTGGAACTGGATAAAGGGTGGAGGCTGTAAGAATTTGAAGAGCTTGCTAGAAAAAGCCTGCATCACCATAAACAGACCATTAAAGATTCATTCTGGAGAGAGCTCAGAAAGAAAAGAGGAGAGCAGTAGAGAAAGCCTCAATTTTCTTAAAGAATACCTAGGTGACCCCGAGCAGAATGTTGGTAGAAACACAGACAGTAAAGGCCATCATCATGAGGTCCCAGAAGGAAATGAGGAATGTGTTCTTGAACAACGGAGGAAGAGAGATCCTTGTTACAAAGTGGCAAAGAACTTGGCTGAATTATGTTCTGCGCAACACAAAACTTATGAGCGATGAAATCTGGGTGTTTGGCCGAAGCAATATCTAAGCAGTGTTGAAGGAGCAGTCTGGTTCTTTACTGTTTTCAGTGAAATACAAGAAAAAATAAATTATTCCACACAATATTCATACACATGCACACACAAGTGGGAAATTATTCAGATAAAAGGAGAAAGAGATCCTGTCATTTGCAACAACGTGGATGGACCTTGAGGGCGTTGCGTGCGTGTGCTGCACGCATGCTCAGTCGTGTCTGACTCTTTGCAACCCCACGGACTGTAGCCCACCAGGCTCCTCTGTTCATGGAATTTTCCTGGCAAGAATAATGGAGTGGGTAGCCATTACCTACCCCAGGGGATCTTCCTGACCCAGGGATCAAACCTGCGTCTCTGTCATCTCCTGCGCTGACAGGCGGATTCTTTACCACTAGAGCCACCTGGGAAGCTCCCCTTAAGGGCATTATGCTAAGGAAACAAGTCAGAGAGAGACAAATGCTGTATGATCGCACTTACATATAGAATCTTAAGAAACGAAAAAAAAGCAAAACAAAACCCAAACCCATAGATTTCAAGAGCAGATTGGTGGTTACCAGAGAAGTTTGTTCATCAAAATGTAAGCGGAGGGCTTCCCTTGGGGTCCAGTGGTTAAGAATCTACCTGCCAAGGCAGGGGACATGGTTCTGATCCCAGGTCTGGAAAGATCCCACAGGCTGCCAGGCAACTAAGCCTGTGTACCCCAACTACTGAAGCCTGTGAAACTAGAGCCTGTGCTCCACAACAAGAGAAGCCACCGCAGTGAGAAGCCTGAGCGCCACAATAGAGAGTAGGCCCTGCTCACCGCAACTGGAGGAAGCCTGCAAACAGACCCAGAACAGCCAAAAATAAATGTTTTTAAAAGTGTAATCGGAATTTAAAGATGTGTAATATTCTCAACCTGGGGCTTCCCGGGTGGTTCAGTGGTAAAGGATCTGCCTGCAATGCAGAAGACATGGGTTAGATGCCTGGATGGGAAGATCCCCTGGAGAAGGAAATAGCACCCACTCCAGTGTTCTTGCCTGGGAAAATCCTTGGACAAAGAAGAGTCGGACATGACAAAGCAACTAAACAGCAACCGTGTTCTCAGCCTAGTGGTGTTGAAAAGCATGAGAAAGCCTGTTAAGCCGAGAACACTGTGAGGGTGACCAAATGACCATTTGCTCCGATCAGTCAGCTCAGGAAAGTGAAAGAAAGAAGCCCCGCATCCCTAAGGTGATTTAGGCCCTAATGCAGCTGAGCCTTGGTGGGCACGCCTCTTGGGGGCCCTAAATGCAGACTTTGGCAGCTTCCCTGCGGCACTATCTGGGCCTACACACTGAGTACAGGAAACATGGGGTGTGGCTTCCCTCACCTAGATTTCTAAGGACACGGGGCAGAGCCACAGGTTCAGAACCCCACCCCTGAGGAGAGTCACTGCTCCAGACCCCAGTCAGCAGGAGCGGTCCAGGCAGAGAACCACTGCATGGACAGGGTTGCTGCAAAGACCCCCAGTGCCCAGAGGAGCGGTGGGCAGGGCTTCCCAGCACATCGGGTGCTGGACTCTTGTCCCACAGAGCTGCAGAGGCAGGACCCCTGCCCCAGTACGTGCAGTCCGTGGGTTGTTCTCCTGTCTTTAAGTCTCATGTGGCTTGCCTTGTTGGGTTTGGACTTGCTCAAGACCATTCCCTCCTTCCTTCTCTCCTATCTCTCCCTTTTGGAATAGGAATGTCTGTAAGCCCCACCATTGTGTTTTAGAGACACATAACCTATTTAGGTCCATGGGTTCACAGCTGGAGAGCAGTTTGCCTCCGGATAAATCAAACCTCGAGTCTCACTCATACCTGACTTAGATAATACTTGGGGGAAACCTTGGACTCAGACTTCACACTTGCTACTGGAAGGAGTTAAGACTTTGAGGGCTGCTGGTATTGAATGAATGTATTTTGCATGTGAGAGGTACATGTTTTGGGGGGGGTCAGGATATACTGATATATACTTAATATTTGTGTCCCATCAAATTCATATGTTGAAATCTAATCTCCAGTGGGATAGAATTTGAAGATAAGGGTCTTTGGGGTGGGGTCATGAGGGTGGAGCTCTCATGAATGGGGTTACTGCCCTTACTTATATCAAGTCCCACAGAGCTCACTTTTCCCCTTCTTCTGTGAAAGGTTACAGCCAAAGTAAGGCTGTCTATGAACAAGGAAGCAGGCCCTCACCAGACACTGGATCTGCCAGGGTCTTCATCTTGGACTTCCAGACTCCAGAATTGTGAGAAATAAATTTTTGTTATTTATAAGTCCTCGGTCCATAACATTTCATTATAGCAGCCTTAAAAGATAGGGAGAATGGGGTGGAAGGGATATGTGAGGAAGTGGTACTTTTCTGAGGGTATCTTTTTAAAATAGTTTTGACTTTTGTAAACAAGTCAGTAGTCTATAAATACCAAAAGCAAATTAAATAGATAAGAAGAGGCAGAAAAAAGAGACGGAAGGCAAACTGAAACAAATGAAGCTACCTATTTCAAGTAAGGATTATAACCACACAGAAGGTGCAGGGAGAGAAAGGAATAATCCAAGAGAATATCCGTGTTCTTAGGAAATAGACACTACAATATGTAAGAATAAAGAACTATGATATATGTAGCTTATCACAGCATTCAAAAACATATGTATAAACATTTATAATGATGTGTATGAGAGACAAAATACATAATAGATGGGGTAAACTGTAAACAATAGGTAAATCTGGGTAAAGTGCATATAGTTTTGCAACTTTTTTGTGACTTTGCAATTCTTTCTAAATAAAATGCTTAAAAATGCCTTTCCATTTGCCTTGCATTTAACCATTTTCTGGTATGTTCATAGGACTTCCCAGGTGGTGCTAGTGGTAAAGAATCTGTCTGCCAACACATGAGACGTAAAAGACCTGAGTTCAAGCCCTGGGTTGGGAAGATCCCTGGAGAAGGGCATGGCTATCCACTCCAGTATTTTTGCCAGAGGAGCCTGGTGGGCTACAGTCTATAGGGTCTCAAAGACTCGGACTCGACTGAGTGACTAATGCTTCATACTTTACTTGGCGTGTTCATGTGCGTTGGTACTTTTGATCTTCCCAGCAACCCCACTGAGGCAGGCAGGACAAGCACTGTTATTTACATTTCCCATTTTACAAGTACAGAAGTTGTGGAACAAAAGGTGCTGAGTGACTTATCACATCCTGGATCCTCAGCTCCAAATGGAAAGTCTAAGCTTCTTCCCATGATAACCACATACACTTTCCCGTCTACCAGACTCCGTTTACAATTCCTGCTAGTAATCTCTCCAGGAGATAACTAATTCCATAATTCTACCTCCATGAATTTATTAGTCAGCCTTTGAAACCCAACTTAAGAGTCAGTTTTGTCTCTGATCCCCTGCCCCCCAGAGTCCCAGAGGGCCGTCATCTGTTCTCTGCAGCATCAGTACACGCATTTACTCTAGAACCAGGGACACATAGTGTTATTTCCTGTTTGTTTCTGTTTGTCTCCATAAAGGGCAAGGACCAAGTATGCTTCCTCTGACCCCCAGCCCCAAGCTCTGAGCCAGGCTCTGAATGTTTGATGAATAAATGGCTGTGGGGCTGAATGAAATCTCCTCTTATTTGACCTAAACTCACCTCAATCAAGTCTCAAAGTGAGCCTTTCATCGTGGAAATGGAATTAAGTAGGATTAATGTTGACGCTGTCCTGGCTGGCATACCTCGCTGGCCCCATCCCTTTCTTTCACAGGGTAGCAGGTTAAGAGAGGTGACAGGTCACAGGGAAGCAGTGTGGTGTTTCTCCTAATGCAATAAAGAGCATCCTATGAATGTAGCTTAGAGGGAAGGTCCCTAATCTGGCCAACATGTAGGTAGCAACGGTGTGGACTAAGTTTGGGGGAGGCAGTGGACAGAGGAGCAGAAGCCTGGGGGTTGGGGTAGGGGGCTTAGCAGGAAATTTCTCCTGAATCACAGATTCCAAATCAACTCATGGTTCAGCCCACTAGGGAAATGAGAATTTGAGTGGAGTGACATTTAACACAGTGCAGGTGACTACTTCCCCCACATAAGTAGACCAGCAAATAAGCAAGAAAGGGACATTGCACACCCATCTTAGGAAACCTAACTGATGTCTACCTTCGCGATTCACCACCCTCAGGGGACCGGGGGCTATGATCTCTCCGGCACAGCTCTGTGCAGAGTGTGAGCAGATAGAACCTCCAAATAAACCCCTGGATTTGAGACTAGGCTGAAATCTTGTTTGAAGGGATTTGCTTTCGATTTCATTTTTTTTAACTCATTTTTAATAACAAGCCTATTCAATCAAAAGGCAGCATTAGACTCCTTGGAACAGCAGTGGGATCTTCCTCAATGTAATTTGGATGCTTTCCTAAACCCACTGCTTTTGATTCTGCCAGCTCAGATCTCTCCTTAGTCAGTAACTCACAAAGCCTTGTTGTCAGTGGTGTGGAGGAAATGCAGTTAGGAGCATCCCTAAGTACACCCCCGGACCCATCCTTGTAAGGCAGGAGAGCAAGCTCCCATTCCCTGACTGCCAATGAGTGGTATTATGTTATTAATTTTAATGCCGGAGGGGAGTGGATCCTGGTACCAGGATACCCACCCCTCTCACAGCATTGAGAGCCAAATCAGCCTCTCTTTAACTTTCTCACTGTTACAAACTTGTGACATGATCAATTCACTGTTTTCCTAGAAATATTCCAAACCTAGCAGAGTTTAATCTAATAATGATATAGACCTTCTCAAGTCCAGGGACAAGGACAGAGTGAGCACCTAATCTAAGGAGACAAAGTCTAAAATTTATCATATTCTCAACACAGCAGCCAGACGGATCCTGTAAGAGCCTATAGAGTATGTTCCTCCCCTGTCAAACCTCCATGTGGCTTCCCATTGCACCCGGAAAACCCCTACAGTGGCTGCAAAGCCCAGGGTGATCAGGTGCCATGACTTCTTGGACCTCGTCCTCTGCAGTTTTCCCCTTTGTCACCCCATTCCTGCGACCCAGGCCCCCACCCCTGTTCCTCCAGCACACCAGGCCCATAGGCTCCGTGCTTGCTATTGCCTCTGCCTGGGTCCTCCTCTCGCAAGCATCCCCATGGCTCTGGTTCCTCATTCCTTTACTTCTTCACTGAAGCATCATCTCAGAAAGGCCTGCCCTGATGACCTTGTCTTAGATCACGGCACCCCCACCCTTCCTCTGCCCTCCTCCTGATGTAGCCCTTGTTACCAGCTGACACACCACGTGTTCCAGTGATCTGCTTACTATCTGGGGCCTCTAGTAGACAGTGAAGTTCTATCAAGGTGGGCATTTTTGTCTGTTTTACTCACCACTCACTCATGAGGACCTAGAACAGCACCACACACATAGTATAATAAATACTCCAAAAAGGTTTGTGGAATGAATGAAAGGGAAGAAGGTGGAGACTTCTGGACCCCAAATCCCACCACCTTCTTAACAGAGCTCCTGCCACAGGCTTCTCTGGTCCAGCCTTGACTCATGACTTCTGCCCTCTCCCATGACCCGGCTCAAATTTGACCTGTGCCCATGACAACAGAGGGGCCAAGACATGGGGAAGTAACCTCAGCATTTCCCAGAGCTGTGGCTTCACTTGCGCCTCTGACACTTTTCCTCGATTTGGAGATTGTAATTGACTCTCCAGTCCCTTGATTTGGAGATTGTAATTGACTCCCCAGTCCCTCATCACCTCTCTCCTTCAGGCAGAGAAATCCCAATATCTAAAAGAAAGAGGGGCCTTCTCTGGCAGTCCAGTGGTTAAGACTTCGCCCTTGTAATACAAGAGGTGCAGATTCAGTCCCTGGTCAGGGAGCTAAGGTTCCACATGCCATGCACTGCAGCCAAAGTTTTTTTTTGTTTAATAAAATTTAAAAGAGAGGAAGGAAGGAAGAGAAAGAGAAAGAAAACCTCTGACTATTTTATTTAGGCAAATAAGCCATTGGTTTGGCCAGAACAGGTGATCTTGAACCACATTTCACAGAGGGCTAGTTGGCAAGGCAGGATCCCCTCCCATTGCTGAGCCTGCCTCCTAACCCTCACCATTCGCAGCCCTGTCCAAGGCCTCCTCCCACAGACTCATCGCTGAGCCAGCTCAAAGAGGAGCCCCTCTTTGGATCTCAGAGAAACGTACACTTTCAGAATCATAAAGTACACATGGATCCAGAAGAGAAATTCGACCGACACCCATCCCTTCCTGCCAAGGCAGTTCTTTCAAGACTCGCCAACGTTAACATCCAATGAAGGTGAAAGTGTTCATCCTTCAATCGTGTCTGACTCTTCTCAACTGTGTCCGACTCTTTGCGACCCCATGGACTGTGGCCCGTCAGGCTCCTCTGTCCATGGGATTCTTCAGGCAAGAATACTAGAGTAGGTAGCCATGCCCTTCTCCAGGGGATCCTCCTGACCCAGGGATCAAACCTGGGTCTCCTGCATTGCAGGCAGATTCTTTACCATCTGAGCCACCAGGGAAGCCCAGCATCCGGGGCTGCTGTCTAAACAGCCGCACATAGATGCAGGGATTTCTCAGAGTCAGAGAGCATGGCAGAAGCACGTGCCATCTGGCTCCTGAAATTATCAAGGAGGGGCCCCCCTTCGCTGGGGAGACACCTTAAGGCAGGTTTCACATCTGAGATACACCCGATTGTGGGAGCAGAAATTTCGAGAGGCCTTTTTCAGATGCCATGAGTGTCAGGCTCCCAGACTTCCCATCCACCACGAGTGCATCCCCCTCCACCAGTAGTCACAGCAGTTCTGGAAACCAGAGGGAATAAGGATGCCTACGTGAATGCGCGTGTTGGGGTGGAGGGAGGTGTGGGCCATGAACTCTGCCGAACACTGTTTCCAATCATTCCAGACCAAATTCAATTGAAATGACACAGTTTTCAAAAACAATTTCTGGGTAAGTGGTGGAGAAAATAAGATCACCCTGAACACGTGGAGGGAAGGAAGTAGCAGCCTGCCCCCTCCCCCTGCCCACCAGAGCAGAGATGTGTTCTGGTCCACAGGCAGGCGAGGCTGGCAAGGTTCCTTCCTTCCATACCTTCGCACAGAGGCATCGGCTGGGCTCAGACAATGACTTGTGTGGGTTGTCATGACGATGAAATTGAAACTGAGATAAACAATAGCCACTCAAACAGCAGCCTAACCTCAGAACTGACCTGTCATTACGATGGTAGCCGCCTGGGCCTCATATAGATATCAAGAGATGAGCATCTCTGAGCAGCTTTCATAACAGGTGGCTAAACAGGAGGTTGGAAATCAACTGGCTCTTTTTGCCCTTTCTTGAGCTAAACTAGGGGATCGAGTGGCATCCTAGGAAAGGTCCCCAGAGCCTCTGGAGGGACAGAAAACCACAGAAAGCTATTGGAGTGGCCCTAGACGCCCACCGCACCCCAGCAGAAAAGGTGAAGCACTGGTCCCCCATCCCAAGTTCAGAACCCTCCGAAATCAGCTCACTGTGGGTCAGGCAGGTCATTCAGGGCTCCGTGCATGTGTGTGTGTGTGTGTGTGTGTGTGTGCGCGCGCGCACACGCATGTGCAATCGCTCAGTCACGCATGACTCTTCACCACCCCCTGGACTGTAGCCCACCAGGCTCCCCTATCCATGGGACTTCCCAGGCAAGAATACTAGAGTGGTTTGCCATTTCCTCCTCTGGGGGATCTTCCCAACCCAGAGATCAAACCCGAATCTGCTGCTTGGCAGGCAGATTCTTTACCGTGGGTAGAAATTTTAAAGCCCATCGGGGATTCTTGACATCCCTCACCAAATGGATCAGGGCAAAATTGGATTATTGTCTCTTAGAATTTGAACATGCCTTTGCAGTTCCAAGTCACATGCAAATTGCCTAGTTCCTGTGGCACTCTGTCCCACCCTCCCCTCCATCTCTGCTAGCCTCAGACATGGAGCCTAAGCCCCCCTCCACAGCCACAGAAGCTGAACCTCAGGAAAGAGAATAGAATATGCCCCATAGGGCTCAACTTGGCTTTAAAAACTGGTATTGTTATTTATATTTAATAGCAGCTTCAGAAAAAGCTGCAAATCCTAGAGCATGGCAAAAATGTAAATGCTAACTGATTGTTATTCTTACAGAAACTTAGAATTCAAAAGTTTAATCACCCTCATTAGCATAATTTGGGCGACTTCAGTCCATAACCTTACCCTGGAGTTGATTATTTATGGCGCCCTGAACAGAAGTCGAAAATTAACTTTGATTTAATGGAACAATTCCATCCCCAATATAATTCATAATGCAGAGACGTTTGTCAAAAATAAATCAGGCTGCTTCGCCCATCTCAGAACAAGAAATCTAGAAAGGGATAGAAAGAGAATCCCTAATCTTTCGTTTCTGTGGCTATTCCCACTCTCCCTTTCCCTTGTCAAGTCCCTGCCTGCCCAGGGATTGGCTTTGGAGGCAGCAGAGAACTTCAGAGTGCAGGGAAGTCTATGGATCAAGACAGACGGGCCAGACAGGAGTAGGGCTCCCCAGGGATGGACTTCTTGCTTCTCTTGAGGGTTTATCCAAGTAATCAGCTTTCTAAGAAAATTGAATGAGAAAAAATGATCACAAGGAGCTAGTCTGGTGGAAGGGCTACAAATGGAGAGCATCATCTATGTCTTGCCTGTGTTTGAGGTTTCTCAGTTTGTACAGGTTGCCTTCACCTGCATCGCTGCGTTCAGTCCTCACAATAAAGAGAAGGCCCATGGAAACTGAGACCTGGGCAAGTTAAGCAGCTTGTCCACACCCCACAGGGCTTGTGCAAGCAAAGCAGTCCTGCAATGCCCATCTCCTGGCTCCACTTGCAGTGCCTTCTCTCTGCCAGCGGGTGGAAAGAAAGGTCTGTGTCCCAGCTGAGGACTCCCACAGGGGTTTGGGGTGATAAGGAGAAACAGGGCTCCCAGAGCAGGCAGAGAACATCCTCAAGACATCACCAGCTTGGGACTTCTCTGATGGTCCCATGGCTAAGACTCTGCACTCCCGATGCAGGGGACTCGGGTTTGATCCCTGGTCAGGGAACTAGATCCCACATGTCACAGCTAAGAGTTCACACACCATAGCTAAAAGGTTGCATGCCACAACAAAGACTGCAAATCTTGCATCCACAACTGGCACCTGGAGCAGACAAATAAATTAATTAAAATCCTTTTAAAAAGACATCACCAGCTTACCAATTTCCAAAAGCTCAGAAATGGCATTTATTACCTCTGCTGGCTTCCCTGGTGGCTCAGAAGGTATAGAATCTGCCTGCAATGCAGGAAACCTGGGTTCAGTCCCTGGGCCAGGAAGATCCCCTGGAGGAGGGCATGGCAAACCACTCCAGTAATCTTGCCTGGAGAATCCCATGAACAGAGGAGCCTGGAGGGCTACAGTCCATGGGGTCCCAAAGAGCCAGACACGACTGAGCAACTGAGTATAGCATGCAGCACCCCTGCTGGAAAAGCTCAGAAAATGTAGGTCCCCCACGTGTTTGGTCAGCTGTCCCAGGAGGAACCTCTTTAGATGCTGGGGGTCATAGTCATGCTGGAATTCTCTTTATCCCACTTCACATAAAATTGCCTCTGAGTTGCACCAAGCTCTCTGCCACGGAAGAGATCTTTCTACAGGCAGAACCAAGAAGCCAGATGAGCGTTGCCGTGTGGGTATTTCCTCTGTGTTAATTCTCTGTCTGAACTGCTAAAGCCTCCCAGACATGCCAAGTTTTAGTGGCAACAGGTTTGCCTGCCAGGAACCAGCCTCCTTGGCCTTCTCCCTCAAGCACCTACTGGCTGGGCAATGCCCGCTCTCCCCTTCCTGTGCTAGGCAGAGCCAATGCAACTTCATGATGGGCAGCAGAGTAGAGTGCCAACAGCCAGAGCCTTGCCCAATGGCTGGCAGGAAAGTGACCGAGCTCAGACTGTGCCATTTGACTCTTTTGGCGTCTGCTATGGAAAAGAACTGGCTGCGAAGAGGTAAAAGCTGTTGGCAAAACGTAAAGTTTGGGTTCTCCTGGTCCCAGCTCAGCAGGGATAGTCATCGGCTTGCTTGGCTTCTGTGTATGTGCACGTGTGTCTTCACGCTCAACCACATATTTTGAACAGTTTTAAAATGAAGGCGAAATCAGGCCGCAGGACTCACTGTGGAAGAGAAGGCCTTGGATAAAATCATGACCATTCTTAGACGGGGTCACCAGAATGCCAGAACAATGAACTGATTCATCTGATTAGAGCAACCAATTAGTTCTTCCAGTTCAAACCACCACCTGATCCCACCAATGAAAACAGTGTGTCAGTTAGAGCCTTGTGGACCAAACACTCAAGGAGTTGGCTGCACTGATGTTTTGCCAACTAAAGGCTGTGATGTGGTGCAGATACAGCTTTGGAATCGCCTCTTCCAGGATTTCACTTTACTGGAAGAAAGGTCTCTTACTTCTATTTCTAAATGTGCAATATTCACAATAACAGTAACAAAAACGCATACATGGGTACATTCGCCATGAGTTAGTAATCCCACTGTGTACTTCATATACTTTCTTTCAAGTCATCTTCATAGCCCTATGAAATCAGTATTATCATTATCCTGACTCTAGAGGTCGATGAACCTAGAGCCTGTTATACAGACTGCAGTAGGTCAGAAGGACCAAAAAAAGTATATAGTATATTAACACATGCATATGGAATCTAGATAAATGGTACTGATGAACCTATTTGCAGGGGAGGGATGGAGACTCAGATATAGAGAATGGACCTATGGAGATAGTAGGGGAGGGAGAGACTGGGGCCAATGGAGAAAGTAGCACCAACATATATACACGATCACACGTAAGACGATGTCTGGGAAGAAGTTGCCCTGTAGCAAAGGGAGCCCAGTCTGGCACTCTGCGATGATCTGGAGGGATGGGCTGGGGGGAGGGGAGGGAAGGGGGCAAGTGAGGAGGGGAGGTATGTACAAGTATGGCTGATTTGCATTGCTATATGGCAGAAACCAACACTACACTGTAAAAATATTTTTTTCATCTTTAAATAAAAAATAGATGAAAAAGTTGAGGTTCAGCACAGTTAAGTAACTTGCCCAAGGTCACACAGCTACTAAATGACACATCCAGGTCTCAGACTCAGACCTACCCAGTTATCCTCTTTACGACTTGCTCACATGCACACACTTGCCTCCCCAACTACAGTGCGAGTTCCATGATGCAAGGGACCTGGGTTCTCACATCTAACACAGTGCCAGCAAACAGCCACAGAAGAGGCTCTCGATAAACACTTATTGAATAAGTGAATGGTTGAATGAATCTGCTCCACCATAACTGTGTCATGAAACCAAACCATATCCACCTCCAACCTGAAGCCCCCAGCATTGAGAATGCCCAAGGATGGACACTGGGGTAAGGCACTCCTAGAAGGCAAGGGTGAATGTGCCCGTGTTCACTGCAGTCAGCAGGGGAAAGGAGGG
Organism: Neotragus moschatus; assembly: GCA_006410615.1. NCBI lineage: Eukaryota > Metazoa > Chordata > Mammalia > Artiodactyla > Bovidae > Neotragus > Neotragus moschatus. Next base: position 935,136 of record SJYA01002098.1, on the reverse strand, counting down.
CAGAGACTGCCTGCCTTCCTGTCTTCTGAATGTTTGCTTTATCCCACTCCAATGCAAGTTCCCCATCAGTTGCATATCTCCTCAACAGGCCCTTGTGCTGGGAATGCCCTGGGCCACTCAGTGCCCATTAATCGTGCCAATGGCATCCATGCTCCATCGTGCCAAACCACTGTCAGAGCCAGGCAGTGGATGTCCTTGGCAATGTTAGCCATAGAGCCGGACAGGTTTCTACCTGAACTTTCACTCTACCAGTAACTGGATGGAGGAGCCAGAATAGAGACTTGCTGAAGGAAAATGCCTTCTCTTTTCTGCTTCCAGACCATGAAAAGCCAAGAGAAAAAGATGTGCTGATGGTGGTGGGGAAGCACCAATAAGAAGAGATGGTCCCTGGGCAGATGGGAACTCTGAACTCCCACTCATGCCCTACCTGTCAGGCTCACCTGCAAAAAACTCACCGGGGACAGACCTGTTCCTCCATGGCCCCCAGACAGGAAGCTCCTCTGATAACACACTGGATCCACCACATTCAGACCTGCAGCCACTTCTGATGGGCAATGGCAAAGAGTGGAGAAAACCAGCAATCTGAGGGTTCTATCTCAGCACAGGATGGAGAAAGCACCAGTTCTCAATCGGGTCTCTCAAATATAAGTGTTACTGCTTCTGTCTTCAAAGTCCCTGGCCCAATGTATGCCTTGTCCCACACTCTCTCTTAGGATACGAGAAAGTGAATAAATAAGAAGGTGGGTTTAACCCCTCCCTTGGCAGGAATAGGAAGTTGTCAGAGATGAGTAGGAGTGAGTTTGCAAGATGAATACCTTGGGCTTGCAAAATGCTTTATATTTGACAAAGTATTTTCTCACTGGAGCCTTAAAGCTGTGAGATGAGTTTTGTTCAGTCGCTTGGTTGTGTCTGACTCTGCGACTTCATGGACTGTAGTGCACCAGGCTTCCCTGCCTTTCACCATCTCCTGGAGTTTGCTCATATTCATGTCCCTTGAGTCATCTACACCTTTAGCTATATCTATTGGTTCCATTTCTCTGGAAAATCCTAACTGATTCAGGGCCCCAGACAGGCTTTGATTTAGGAGATGAGCTGGGAAGCTGGGCTGTGCTGAGTCAGGCCAGCCTCCCATCCCCACATCAGTCAAGAAAGGAAAGGTTGTCTGCTCTTGTACTGACTCCTTTGAGAAGCTGCCCTTCCTCCCACAAAGAATTTTTTCAGAAATATTTACTGACCCTTACCTTATGGCAGGCACTGTTTGGGGAGTATGTGTATCAGTGAATGAAGCAGACAAAACTCTCTGCCCTCATGACACTCAATTTCCATTGCAGATGTAATAAGGAAATTAGTGTATTACAAGATGAGAAACACTATAAAAAAAATTAAAAATGGATCAAGGGAAGAGGGGTCAGGTATATTGGGGTGGGAGCAAGTGAACATGTTGAATCCAGGAAAGCCTTGATACGGAGGTGAGATTGGAGTGGACTTGAAGGAGGAGAAGCACGTGCGTGGAAAGAGCACTCCAGATGGGGAACAGCCAGTGCAAAGTCACTAAGAGGAGAGGTGCCTGATGAGCACAAGGAACCACACAATTTAGCTCTGCTGATGTGCAGCGAGCGAAGAAGGGCAGAGAGGCAGGAGATGGGGAGACGCTGCAGGAAGCTGGACCGTGCTGGGCCACTGTGAAGAAGATGTGGTACATATACACGGTGGGATATTGCTCAGCCATAAAACGGAGGGAAACTGGGCCATTTGTACAGAAGAGGATGAACCTAGAATCTGTTATGCAGAGTGAAGTATGTCAAAAAGAGAAAAGCAAATATCGTATATCAACACGTGTGTGTGGAATCTGAAAAGTGGTATAGATGAACCTATTTGCAGGGCAGGAACAGACTGCAGATATAGGGAACCCACGTGGGGAAATGGATGAGGTGGGGTGGGGTGAACCTGGGAACTGGGGTTGACATATGTGCACTGCCAAGTGTAAAACGGAGAGCTGTGGGAAGCTACCGCATGGCACAGGGAGCTCAGCTTGGTGCTGTGAGGGGTGGGGTGGGGGGGGGCAGNTCCCCTCCATCTCTGCTAGCCTCAGACATGGAGCCTAAGCCCCCCTCCACAGCCACAGAAGCTGAACCTCAGGAAAGAGAATAGAATATGCCCCATAGGGCTCAACTTGGCTTTAAAAACTGGTATTGTTATTTATATTTAATAGCAGCTTCAGAAAAAGCTGCAAATCCTAGAGCATGGCAAAAATGTAAATGCTAACTGATTGTTATTCTTACAGAAACTTAGAATTCAAAAGTTTAATCACCCTCATTAGCATAATTTGGGCGACTTCAGTCCATAACCTTACCCTGGAGTTGATTATTTATGGCGCCCTGAACAGAAGTCGAAAATTAACTTTGATTTAATGGAACAATTCCATCCCCAATATAATTCATAATGCAGAGACGTTTGTCAAAAATAAATCAGGCTGCTTCGCCCATCTCAGAACAAGAAATCTAGAAAGGGATAGAAAGAGAATCCCTAATCTTTCGTTTCTGTGGCTATTCCCACTCTCCCTTTCCCTTGTCAAGTCCCTGCCTGCCCAGGGATTGGCTTTGGAGGCAGCAGAGAACTTCAGAGTGCAGGGAAGTCTATGGATCAAGACAGACGGGCCAGACAGGAGTAGGGCTCCCCAGGGATGGACTTCTTGCTTCTCTTGAGGGTTTATCCAAGTAATCAGCTTTCTAAGAAAATTGAATGAGAAAAAATGATCACAAGGAGCTAGTCTGGTGGAAGGGCTACAAATGGAGAGCATCATCTATGTCTTGCCTGTGTTTGAGGTTTCTCAGTTTGTACAGGTTGCCTTCACCTGCATCGCTGCGTTCAGTCCTCACAATAAAGAGAAGGCCCATGGAAACTGAGACCTGGGCAAGTTAAGCAGCTTGTCCACACCCCACAGGGCTTGTGCAAGCAAAGCAGTCCTGCAATGCCCATCTCCTGGCTCCACTTGCAGTGCCTTCTCTCTGCCAGCGGGTGGAAAGAAAGGTCTGTGTCCCAGCTGAGGACTCCCACAGGGGTTTGGGGTGATAAGGAGAAACAGGGCTCCCAGAGCAGGCAGAGAACATCCTCAAGACATCACCAGCTTGGGACTTCTCTGATGGTCCCATGGCTAAGACTCTGCACTCCCGATGCAGGGGACTCGGGTTTGATCCCTGGTCAGGGAACTAGATCCCACATGTCACAGCTAAGAGTTCACACACCATAGCTAAAAGGTTGCATGCCACAACAAAGACTGCAAATCTTGCATCCACAACTGGCACCTGGAGCAGACAAATAAATTAATTAAAATCCTTTTAAAAAGACATCACCAGCTTACCAATTTCCAAAAGCTCAGAAATGGCATTTATTACCTCTGCTGGCTTCCCTGGTGGCTCAGAAGGTATAGAATCTGCCTGCAATGCAGGAAACCTGGGTTCAGTCCCTGGGCCAGGAAGATCCCCTGGAGGAGGGCATGGCAAACCACTCCAGTAATCTTGCCTGGAGAATCCCATGAACAGAGGAGCCTGGAGGGCTACAGTCCATGGGGTCCCAAAGAGCCAGACACGACTGAGCAACTGAGTATAGCATGCAGCACCCCTGCTGGAAAAGCTCAGAAAATGTAGGTCCCCCACGTGTTTGGTCAGCTGTCCCAGGAGGAACCTCTTTAGATGCTGGGGGTCATAGTCATGCTGGAATTCTCTTTATCCCACTTCACATAAAATTGCCTCTGAGTTGCACCAAGCTCTCTGCCACGGAAGAGATCTTTCTACAGGCAGAACCAAGAAGCCAGATGAGCGTTGCCGTGTGGGTATTTCCTCTGTGTTAATTCTCTGTCTGAACTGCTAAAGCCTCCCAGACATGCCAAGTTTTAGTGGCAACAGGTTTGCCTGCCAGGAACCAGCCTCCTTGGCCTTCTCCCTCAAGCACCTACTGGCTGGGCAATGCCCGCTCTCCCCTTCCTGTGCTAGGCAGAGCCAATGCAACTTCATGATGGGCAGCAGAGTAGAGTGCCAACAGCCAGAGCCTTGCCCAATGGCTGGCAGGAAAGTGACCGAGCTCAGACTGTGCCATTTGACTCTTTTGGCGTCTGCTATGGAAAAGAACTGGCTGCGAAGAGGTAAAAGCTGTTGGCAAAACGTAAAGTTTGGGTTCTCCTGGTCCCAGCTCAGCAGGGATAGTCATCGGCTTGCTTGGCTTCTGTGTATGTGCACGTGTGTCTTCACGCTCAACCACATATTTTGAACAGTTTTAAAATGAAGGCGAAATCAGGCCGCAGGACTCACTGTGGAAGAGAAGGCCTTGGATAAAATCATGACCATTCTTAGACGGGGTCACCAGAATGCCAGAACAATGAACTGATTCATCTGATTAGAGCAACCAATTAGTTCTTCCAGTTCAAACCACCACCTGATCCCACCAATGAAAACAGTGTGTCAGTTAGAGCCTTGTGGACCAAACACTCAAGGAGTTGGCTGCACTGATGTTTTGCCAACTAAAGGCTGTGATGTGGTGCAGATACAGCTTTGGAATCGCCTCTTCCAGGATTTCACTTTACTGGAAGAAAGGTCTCTTACTTCTATTTCTAAATGTGCAATATTCACAATAACAGTAACAAAAACGCATACATGGGTACATTCGCCATGAGTTAGTAATCCCACTGTGTACTTCATATACTTTCTTTCAAGTCATCTTCATAGCCCTATGAAATCAGTATTATCATTATCCTGACTCTAGAGGTCGATGAACCTAGAGCCTGTTATACAGACTGCAGTAGGTCAGAAGGACCAAAAAAAGTATATAGTATATTAACACATGCATATGGAATCTAGATAAATGGTACTGATGAACCTATTTGCAGGGGAGGGATGGAGACTCAGATATAGAGAATGGACCTATGGAGATAGTAGGGGAGGGAGAGACTGGGGCCAATGGAGAAAGTAGCACCAACATATATACACGATCACACGTAAGACGATGTCTGGGAAGAAGTTGCCCTGTAGCAAAGGGAGCCCAGTCTGGCACTCTGCGATGATCTGGAGGGATGGGCTGGGGGGAGGGGAGGGAAGGGGGCAAGTGAGGAGGGGAGGTATGTACAAGTATGGCTGATTTGCATTGCTATATGGCAGAAACCAACACTACACTGTAAAAATATTTTTTTCATCTTTAAATAAAAAATAGATGAAAAAGTTGAGGTTCAGCACAGTTAAGTAACTTGCCCAAGGTCACACAGCTACTAAATGACACATCCAGGTCTCAGACTCAGACCTACCCAGTTATCCTCTTTACGACTTGCTCACATGCACACACTTGCCTCCCCAACTACAGTGCGAGTTCCATGATGCAAGGGACCTGGGTTCTCACATCTAACACAGTGCCAGCAAACAGCCACAGAAGAGGCTCTCGATAAACACTTATTGAATAAGTGAATGGTTGAATGAATCTGCTCCACCATAACTGTGTCATGAAACCAAACCATATCCACCTCCAACCTGAAGCCCCCAGCATTGAGAATGCCCAAGGATGGACACTGGGGTAAGGCACTCCTAGAAGGCAAGGGTGAATGTGCCCGTGTTCACTGCAGTCAGCAGGGGAAAGGAGGGCAGAGACTGCCTGCCTTCCTGTCTTCTGAATGTTTGCTTTATCCCACTCCAATGCAAGTTCCCCATCAGTTGCATATCTCCTCAACAGGCCCTTGTGCTGGGAATGCCCTGGGCCACTCAGTGCCCATTAATCGTGCCAATGGCATCCATGCTCCATCGTGCCAAACCACTGTCAGAGCCAGGCAGTGGATGTCCTTGGCAATGTTAGCCATAGAGCCGGACAGGTTTCTACCTGAACTTTCACTCTACCAGTAACTGGATGGAGGAGCCAGAATAGAGACTTGCTGAAGGAAAATGCCTTCTCTTTTCTGCTTCCAGACCATGAAAAGCCAAGAGAAAAAGATGTGCTGATGGTGGTGGGGAAGCACCAATAAGAAGAGATGGTCCCTGGGCAGATGGGAACTCTGAACTCCCACTCATGCCCTACCTGTCAGGCTCACCTGCAAAAAACTCACCGGGGACAGACCTGTTCCTCCATGGCCCCCAGACAGGAAGCTCCTCTGATAACACACTGGATCCACCACATTCAGACCTGCAGCCACTTCTGATGGGCAATGGCAAAGAGTGGAGAAAACCAGCAATCTGAGGGTTCTATCTCAGCACAGGATGGAGAAAGCACCAGTTCTCAATCGGGTCTCTCAAATATAAGTGTTACTGCTTCTGTCTTCAAAGTCCCTGGCCCAATGTATGCCTTGTCCCACACTCTCTCTTAGGATACGAGAAAGTGAATAAATAAGAAGGTGGGTTTAACCCCTCCCTTGGCAGGAATAGGAAGTTGTCAGAGATGAGTAGGAGTGAGTTTGCAAGATGAATACCTTGGGCTTGCAAAATGCTTTATATTTGACAAAGTATTTTCTCACTGGAGCCTTAAAGCTGTGAGATGAGTTTTGTTCAGTCGCTTGGTTGTGTCTGACTCTGCGACTTCATGGACTGTAGTGCACCAGGCTTCCCTGCCTTTCACCATCTCCTGGAGTTTGCTCATATTCATGTCCCTTGAGTCATCTACACCTTTAGCTATATCTATTGGTTCCATTTCTCTGGAAAATCCTAACTGATTCAGGGCCCCAGACAGGCTTTGATTTAGGAGATGAGCTGGGAAGCTGGGCTGTGCTGAGTCAGGCCAGCCTCCCATCCCCACATCAGTCAAGAAAGGAAAGGTTGTCTGCTCTTGTACTGACTCCTTTGAGAAGCTGCCCTTCCTCCCACAAAGAATTTTTTCAGAAATATTTACTGACCCTTACCTTATGGCAGGCACTGTTTGGGGAGTATGTGTATCAGTGAATGAAGCAGACAAAACTCTCTGCCCTCATGACACTCAATTTCCATTGCAGATGTAATAAGGAAATTAGTGTATTACAAGATGAGAAACACTATAAAAAAAATTAAAAATGGATCAAGGGAAGAGGGGTCAGGTATATTGGGGTGGGAGCAAGTGAACATGTTGAATCCAGGAAAGCCTTGATACGGAGGTGAGATTGGAGTGGACTTGAAGGAGGAGAAGCACGTGCGTGGAAAGAGCACTCCAGATGGGGAACAGCCAGTGCAAAGTCACTAAGAGGAGAGGTGCCTGATGAGCACAAGGAACCACACAATTTAGCTCTGCTGATGTGCAGCGAGCGAAGAAGGGCAGAGAGGCAGGAGATGGGGAGACGCTGCAGGAAGCTGGACCGTGCTGGGCCACTGTGAAGAAGATGTGGTACATATACACGGTGGGATATTGCTCAGCCATAAAACGGAGGGAAACTGGGCCATTTGTACAGAAGAGGATGAACCTAGAATCTGTTATGCAGAGTGAAGTATGTCAAAAAGAGAAAAGCAAATATCGTATATCAACACGTGTGTGTGGAATCTGAAAAGTGGTATAGATGAACCTATTTGCAGGGCAGGAACAGACTGCAGATATAGGGAACCCACGTGGGGAAATGGATGAGGTGGGGTGGGGTGAACCTGGGAACTGGGGTTGACATATGTGCACTGCCAAGTGTAAAACGGAGAGCTGTGGGAAGCTACCGCATGGCACAGGGAGCTCAGCTTGGTGCTGTGAGGGGTGGGGTGGGGGTGGGCAGTGGGAGGGAGGAGCTAGAGGGAGGGAGCCATGGTGGGGGCAGGACAGGGGGCATGATCTGATCTTGAGGGTCCCTCTGGCTCTCTGTTGAGAACAGACTGTAAAGGGACCAAAGACAGAAATGGAGAGACGAGTTAGGAAGCTCTCATCAAAATCCAGACAGAGATGATGCTGGCCTTGCCCAAGGTAGTGTCAGAGGTCTGATTTCAGATGGAGTCAGCCAGCAGGTGGAGACGCCCCTTCTCCCCCCAGAGGTGAGCAGGCAAGTTCCAGGTTCTTGGGCCTTCTGCTCTCTGCCCAAGGACAACTTTTCTCCTGGGGCAAAAACTAGGAGTTGATCTCCTTTGCAGGGGGTTGTGGAGGAGGATGGGAAAGCCAAGCTTTAGCTCCTTTCTTTACATCTGGTACAGCCAGTAGAGGCTGATGACACCTTACAAGTCCCCGAGCTAGAGTGGAGAGGAAGGGGATGAGGGTGTCTCTCATGAGTCCAGGCAGTGGCATGCTGGAAAAGGTTTGACAACTGTGTGTGTGTTTGTGATTTTACTGATACAAAGGGTACATGGCACGTATCTTACAAATAATAATAAATTATTACAAATGATAATAAAATTGTATTGTAAATTCCATATAGCCGATTAGTCCTCATAGAAGGTTTCTGCTGGTTACTGCAGAACTCTTATACCCATAGCCAACCTATGGTTATAAGTGACAAACAAGTGTAGTTTCCACATGAATGTTGGTTGATATTTGCATTTACATTAATGGGTAAAAAGAAAGTGAAATGACAAAGACATTTTCAGGAAATTCCTTCAGCAATGATGTGATTTCTTTGCTGCATCAGATAATAGTTTTCAATTACTGCAAGAATATTTTCTCAATTTCTTGTGCTGTTTGCAATGTAATAGCTACACACACCACATATTACTCTGAGGTTTAATCTGTATCATTAAAATTTTCTCCATCACTGTTTTTAAGTCTAAACAAATAACAAAACAATAAATGAAGTCTTGACTTTATGGCATTTGCCAGTTTCCATGTTGCAAATACTCTCACCCTGGCCAATTTCAGGCTACCAAGATGATGTCACTGGTGTGGAGCTGAGAGGAGATGCTTAGCAGTGAGTCATTATACCAGGATTTCCAACATACAGATACGATCGATGGAAATAACCTCAAGAGCAGAGATAATAGTGAAATAAATAGAAAATAATGAGTTCTGAGTATTTATTACCTTTGTGTTTAATGCAACTTGTTTAATTGTAAGTTTATATAACTTAATTTTTAATAATGACCGTGTTTATTAACTAGCTCGCAAAATCACTGAAAGTTTAACCATCGACTCTTGCGAGTCGATACCAGCAGCTCAGGCACCCCACTGACTGTATGGTGCTGTCACAGAAATCACCCATCTTTCCAACAGGGAGACCAAAAATAGAGAAAGTGAGGACCAGAGGGGTGAGCGATTTGCCCCAGTGCCTGGTAACTGCTGGCCTTGGGTGTCTGTTATGGCGTGAGGGGCGAGTGGTGGAAAGCCCAGGGAACCAGAGGAAGCTTCATACAAGGGCAGGGAGGGCCAATGGAGGCTGTGGATGTGAGGGATCCTCAAGCCCACACCCCCATAGCCATCACCTGCTCCTCTATCTGCCAGGCCAGGCGTGGTGGATCTTCACGGAGAGGCAGCCGCACCCAAGTTGCATAGGCTGCGGTTGATTAACAAACTGGCTGTTAATCACATGCCCATCAACGTAAATAGCATGTTTGTCCACAGGACGGAAGATGTGCCAGGGCCAGCCTCCTTGGCTGGTCTCATGGTGAAGCCAACATGCGGGGATCAGGCCAAAGGGAATCAGGTGGAGAGTCTGGCCCTCTGGCCCCACTGAACTAGTGTTTCATGGTCCCAGAAATGAGGAAGGGGCCAAAAGAGAGGTTGAGAGCTAGCCCTCAACGATCCCAGCTGCAGCTGGGAGGACAATCCCCCTTCCCCCCTTAAGTCCTCAGCATCCTGTTCTGTTCCCCAAGTTCCTTCTCTACCAACCAGTGCCTCCAAAATACTTGCTTGACCCTCTGGGTCCCAGAAATGAGAGTGATGATAGCAAGGCCAGATTCACCTCACCCTCCCCAGGCCCACCCAGGTCCTGGATGTAGAAGGAGCAGCAGTGTGTAGTCCTAAACCCCAGGGACGCTGAGTGTGCTACTCTGGATTTGGCCCAGCTCAGAAGCTGAGGGCCAGAGCAGGCCTCCTGAGGCTGGGGACCCTGTAAGGGGCGAGGGCAGCAGAGAGAGTGAGGGACTGGCCAGAGCATGGCCCACACCCCAGCTTCTGTGCCCAGGAGGGGGAGCCCACCAACCCAGAGCTGTGTGATATCCGGCAAGTTAAAGAACCTCTCTGAGTTTCCACTTTCTCCATGTTAGAAAACGAGTTAACTACACAATAAATTCCTGGCTTTCATAGATTTACTATTTGGCTGTTTAGTTTTGTTTGTAACCATTTAACGAACTGGATGCTTGCCTGGGCAGTACCTCCTTGTGAGCCCAGTTTGCCTTCCCAGAAGCCCTTGGTCTCCTGCTTCATTAGCCTTGATGGAAGCTTGAGAAGAAGGATTCAATGTCTTTTCTAGCCTCCATCCTCAACTCAGTCCAGAAGCTCACTCCTCCTGGATTTCCCTTCCCAGTAGGACCTAGAATCTGCATTGCTGCAGCCAGTGCCTTACCGCTGGTGGCAGAGCCCCGAGACCTCCGCACCCGGGTCTGCAGCTCTGCCCCTTCCCCATGTCCAGGCTTTATCAGCCCTGGGGATGAGGACCATGTGGGCAGAGTGAGGCTTGGAGCAGGTCCTGCCATGGGACAGGTGACATGAACAGAAGCTTCCAGGGCCCCTTCCTCCTTTTCCACAAAGGGCCTCAGGGCAGCTCTCCTGGAACAATGGGAGTTGGGGTGGGGGAGCACGTCCCCCACCTGCCTGCCCTACCCTCGGATCTCTCCCAGCTGCTAGTGACAGGTCAGGCCCTGAAAGGAGCTGAATTTCGGCCCAGCTCAGCTTTGGGCAACTCAGGGACGGGGAACCAGTGAGAGGGCAGGCTGCAGGGGGAGAAACAGGTGAGAGTGAAGAGAAGGGAGTGGAGACAGAGAAGGAGGCGGGAGGGGAGGGCTGCAGAGCTCAAGCTCTGCACAACGCTGCCACAAATCACTTGGAAGAGGCCTGGGAGCCCTCACAGCTCCAAGGAGATCATTAGCGCAAGGAAGGTCCTTTCCCTAGGAGGCCTAGGGGACCTCGGGCCACCCTTTGTTCTCACTAGGGGTGAGGGGCAGCGGTGGGGGGGGGCTTCATTTAATCCCACTCCAAAATGTGAAGCGGGATCCCTTCCTGCGAGGCCCAGGGCAGAGACTGTGTCCTGGGGACACTGAGATCTCCATGCACGGGTATGTGGACAAGCCATGGGAATATTACCAGCGATTCTCATCCCTAGCAGTATTAATAAAACTACTTCGTGCAGAGCTCTGGAACAAGCCTGCTCTGGGGTGTGGAACAATAACTAACATTTATATAGCGCCTCACAGCATGAAAAGCAGGGTGTATTTCTCTCCCGTGATTCCCACAATACAGGAGCAATGCAGGTAAGGTGGAGGACTTTCCTCTTGTTTTACAAACCAGGAACTTCCAGTTCAAAGCAGCCCCAAGCTGCCCCAGGGCAATGGAACTGGGAAGCTGGGCAGAGCAGAAATGGCACCCCAACTCTAGCCCTTTCTGTGGGTCACACGGGAGAACCTGGTGAACATGACTGAATCCAGGGAAGGAGAGAGACCTCAGGACATGGGGGTCTGGGTCACTGGCACAGGGGTTCTGTGCCACTTCCTTGTTATAATGAAGACGATACCCACCTGCTAGGGTTATTGGGCACATTTGGGGTCAGGATGGATTCAAAGGGTTTGGCAAAGCTCCCAGAAGAGAGTTAGTGCTCAGTTAACATGAGCAGTGGATTTATTCTTCCTAAGATTTAAGAAATGGCAGAGTGGGGCGGGGTGAGGGTGGTTGCCGGCCACTCATTGGCCAAGAGATGGACATGATGACCCCCCCAGTTCTCTCCAGGGTAAGGGACCCAGAAAGTCATTTTCACAGCTTTTCTCATTTCCCTGAGTCCCCATCCCCACGGAGGCTTTGGAAGCCCACAGCGACTGGTTTCACTGGACAGCCAGAGGACATCACTAAAGTGATGGGTATCCTCAGCTGAAGCAAAGGAAATGGGCTCTAGAGCCTGGGGACTTAAGCAGCTTCTTGGAGCCCACCTGTGCCCAAGGCAGACCCGGGAGAGATCAGCACCTCATCAAAGCCATCAGAGATTAAGGAGGAAGCTTGGAGCCAGGCAAGAGCATAGACTCTGGATGCCAACAGATCTGAAACCTAACTCTGCCTCAGTTTCCTTATCTGGAAAGTGAGATTATAGTAGCCATAGTGGGGACTGAATGTGGTTACCTGGATTGAGTTCCCCTTCCCCTCCCACCCCTCACTATGGAGGCTAGATGAAGGCCCAAGATGCCAGACCACTGGGCGGAGGTCCCCAGCCCTCTCTGTGCGGATTCGCTGGGGTCAGGTTCCCTGGAGGCAGGTCTCTCATCAGGCAGGACCGACAAGTGGGATGCTGGTCACAGGAGCACCAGAGCCTGTCCGTCTTCTTCAGGACTGGTGGCTGCCGCAGCCTTCCAGAATATACCACCAAGGCTGTGGATCCATGGAGACAGCCCTGTCTCCCTCCATAGCTACCTGAGTGCCCTGACCCCTGGTCCCTCCTCCATGGTCCCCTTGAGCCCTGTGCCGTGTGCCAGCACACATGCGGTCTCCTCCTGCCACCCTTACCCCTGCAGCAGGTGAGTAAGTCTGGTGACACGTTTGGAGGTTCCGAGGGCCCCGCCATTAAGCGGTGTAATTCAGTCTGGGTTCTGTGTTTTGATTTTGCCCAGCTGCGTCTGTGTGCATTTAGATTAATCCTGTTAGCTGGCGGGAGCGGGGCTACCTGCTGTTTATCAAGAGTGCTTGTGCGATTTGCATTTAATATGCAGCCACCTTCCCTCTTAGTGAAGCCTTCTGTCCCCTTGCTTCCCACCTGAGCAGGGAGAGGAGGAGGGGTCCACAGAAGGGGCTGCAGAGCCACCCACACTCAGCCTAGCACAGATCCACCTCTCAGCCTCCTCCACCCTCATCACCTCCCCCCGGGCTCTACTTTCATCCAAGGGCTTTGATCTGTGCATATTGGAGCGTGGAATACTCCAGGATCATGGGTGTGGCTGGCCTAAAGTCAGCAGGGGTCCAGTGCTCTGAATGATGTTTGGAGACTCGTCCCTGACTCTCAGTTTTCCCACCTATCAGATGGGAGCTCAGGCTTCCCTAGTGGCTCAGAGGTAAAAATCTGCCAGCCAGTGCAGGAGACACAGGTTCAACCCTTGATCCAGGAAGATCCCACATGCTGCGGCGCAACTAAGCCCATGCACAACCATTGAGTCTGTGCCCTAGAGCCACAGCTACTGAACCCGGGGGCCCTAAGAGAAGCCACAGAGAGAGAAGCCTTCACGCCACAACTAGAGAGGAGCCCCTGCTCACCAGAAGGAGAGAAAAGCCTCCGCAGCAAGGAAGACCCAGCACAGCCATAAATAAATAAATAAATAACTTGTTTAAAGGTGGGGCTAGTGATAGCCATCCTTCTTACGCAGAAACCTGTCCTGCGGGTGCAATGAGGGCATTCATCCCAGTACTCACGCACAGTGCCAGCCCTGCTGCACTGCCCGGTGCAAGGCATTCTGGGTAAGAGTCCCGTCCTGTCATCCCAGGACTCACGCACAGTGCCAGCCCTGCTGCACTGCCCGGTGCAAGGCATTCTGGGTGAGAGTCCCGTCCTGCGCACCCTCTTGGTGATCTGTCCTTAGACGAGTCACCACGGCGCACAGCCTCTGGGACACCTCATGGGATACCTGCCCCAGCTACCCACAGGGTTGATGCCAGGACCAGTTGAGATCAGTTTTCACCCCACACTGGAACTCTTACCAGATGCTTTCAACACAGCATCTGGTTTCACGCAGGGCAACCCTAGGAAGGAGAAATGGTCACCCAGGCTCCTGGATAAGGAGCCTGGAGTCAGACAGGTCCACTGCCTCTAAATTCATGCTCCCGGCGTTGTGCTCCGCTGGTGGGACACTGACTGGTTCAAGTTCTGTCCCTTTGCACAAGGTCACACCTTTAATGGTGATCTCCACGTGGAAATAAATGGCTGGGCAGAGTCACTGCTCCTCAGGACTGCGGTCACCGCATCAGAACCCCAGCTCCCCTCACCCAGCACTGACCAGTCCTCTCCTGCTAGAGGGTTTGAGGGCTGCCAGAGGTCACCGGCTGAGCCCTCCCCCTGCCCTGACACCTCCCAACGGTGCACCAGCCCTACCCCGTGAAGGCATTCCCCCAGGGTCCATCATCCGCCCCTGGGAAATCCTTTCTGAGCAAGGTCACAGCCCCACCACCGCTGTCTCCATCAGCAACTCCCCAGCCCCTGTCTCCACCCATACCTCACCTCTCAGCCTCAGACTTTTTTCTATGGGTTTATTTCACCTTTTTTTTTGAGCAGTTTTGTTGAGACATAACCCAAATACTCTATACTTCACCCATTTAAAGTCTACAGTTCAATGGTTTATTTAGTTTATTCACGAACATGTGCAAACATCACCACAGTTCACTTTAGAACATTTTCATCATCTCAAAAAGAAAACTCATACCTTTTAGCCATCACCCCCCATCCCTTCAGCCCCACTCACATCCCCAAGCAACCATTAACCTACTTTCTGTCCCCACAGATTTGCTTATTCTGGACTTTTGTAGGAACAGAATTGCATACTAGGTGGACTGTGGTGACTGACTTCTTTCACTTAACTTAATGTCTTTGAGGTTCCTCCACGTGGTAGCACGTGTCAGGACCCCATTCCTTTCACGGCTGGATGATGCTGCTGGGACACACACAGGAATAGTTGGCTTGTTTCTACCCTTTAACTGTAATGAATAAAGCTGCTATGAATGTTAGCATACAAGTTTTTGTGTGGATGTATGTTTTCTATTCTCCTGAGTATATACCTAAGAGTGGAATTGCTGGGTTATATGGTGTTGTTCGGAGAAGGCAATGGCACCCCACTCCATACTCTTGTCTGGAAAATCCCATGGACAGAGAAGCCGGGTGGGCTGCAGTCCAGGTGGTCACGAAGAGTCGGACACGACTGAGCGACTGAGTGACTTCACTTTCACTTTTCACTTTCATGCATTGGAGAAGGAAATGGCAACGCACTCCAGTGTTCTTGCCTGGAGAATCCCAGGGAGGGTGGAGCCTGGTGGGCTGTCGTCTATGGGGTCGCACAGAGTCGGACACGACTGAAGCGACTTAGCAGCAGCAGCAGCATGGAGTTGTTGCTCTTAAATCGCTAAGTCGTGTCCAACTCTTTGTGATACCATGGATTGTAGCCCGCCAGGCTCCTCTGTCCATGCGATTTCCCAGGCAAGAATACTGGAGTAGGTTGTCATTTCCTTCTCCAGGGGATCTTCCTGACCCAGGATTCAACTCATATCTCTTATGTCTCCTAGATTGGCTGGTGGGTTCTTCACAACCAATACTACCTGGGAAGCCCACCAGCAGTGTATGACATTGGCTACTATTGTCTGTCTTTTCAATTATCACCATCCTGGGTGTGAAGCAGTGTCTCACTGTGGGTTTGATTTTTGTTTCCCTGATGACTAACTAAGTGATGAGTATCTCTTCACATGCTTACCAGCCATGTGTATTTCCTTGGAGAAATATATACTCAGATACTTTGCCCACTTTATAATTGGATTGTCTTTCTAAAAATTTATTTATTTATTTGGCTGCACTGAGTCTTAGCTGTGGCACTCTGGATCCTTGTTGCTTCATGCAGGACCTTTCATTGTGTGCACAGATTCTCTAGTTGTGGTGTGCAGGCCTAGTTGCTCCATGGCATATGGGATCTAAGTTCCTTGACCAGGGATCAAACTGGTGTCTCCTGCATTACGAGGCAGATTCTTAACCACTGGACCACCAGGGAAGTCCCTAATTGGTTTTTTTTTTTTTTTTTTTTAATTTTGAGTTAAGTTTCTTCATATATTCTAGATATCAGTCCTGCCATCTCAGAGTTGAGCAGCTAACCAGGCCTAGCTTTAAGGTCCAGGGGGAGGACTGTAGGCTCTGAAATGAGATCAACTTGGGCTCAAGCGTCCACTCAGGCACTGAGCAGCAGAGAGTTTGTGTAACTCATCTATGGAATAGAAGTAATGGCACCTGGAAGACAGCACACCTGTGTTTAGCTGGTGCTCGGACGGTGCTGGAGCGGAGGCTCCGTGCAGTTTTCCCTCTGAGGTAGGTAAGGAACGGCTGTTATTCCTATTTTGCAGGAGAGGCCACAGAGACACAACTTGCTCCAGACTATGGTGTCATCAGTGTCAGGCTGGGGAGAGCCCAGAGCTGCAGGACTCTAGAGCTGAGAGCCACAGTGGTGTGCTGCTTTTCCAAGGTAGACCATCAACGGGGGTTAAATGAGTGAATGAACTCACGCCCCACTGACGGGGACCTCACTACTGACAAAGCTATCTGCCCTACTGTTGGAGATTCCTAGTCACTGCAAATTCTTTCTTTGAGTAACAATTGCCTGTCCCTCTCGCACTGGCCCTGGTTTTGCTCTGCAGCAGACTCCTGAAGCGTGGACCACTGTTGACTCCAAGCCTCTCCCTCTGGCACTCAGATACTCACAGGTGAGCCCCAGCCCTACCCACCTGGCCCCAGGGCTGAGTCTGGGGAGTGACCACTCCCACTGGCCTGTCCAGCCTTCCCACCGGATACAGAGAAACCCAAATTCCCCTCCCCAGGAACCAACAGCTGAGGCCTCCACAAGGAGATGAGGCCCTTGTCGACAGTGATGTGGGAGCCGAGGCTTTGAGACCAGGTCAGGTTAAAGCAGACACAAGATCCAGGTGAGAGCCAGAGGGGCCTGTGGCTGGCTGGTGGGAGGGGTGCACATGGGGCGGGCGGGGCGGGGCAGGGAGCCGCTCACACTCTAGCAAGCTGAGCAATCCCACGCTTGGTTAGCTCTGCGAGTGACATTGATTTGGAGCTGACCCTTCGTGGCCCCAAGGCTGACCCAACCAGAGGGCCGTGAGACCCAATCTCGGGCTGTGAGCCCTAGACAGCCTTGGGGCTGGGGTTGGGGGGGGGGCGACTTGAGTGTCTAAACCTCCCCCCTACACATACACACTCCTCCAGGCATCGCAATCAGCCTGTCGTGCAGTCAGGCAGAGAGTGCACCTGAGCCCCTCCGCCAGCTCCTTCAGACAAGACAAGCCACTCCCCACTTCTGNTTGGGGGGGGGGCGACTTGAGTGTCTAAACCTCCCCCCTACACATACACACTCCTCCAGGCATCGCAATCAGCCTGTCGTGCAGTCAGGCAGAGAGTGCACCTGAGCCCCTCCGCCAGCTCCTTCAGACAAGACAAGCCCCTCCCCACTTCTGCCCCTTCAGGGGTCCCAGGGTGGGCTGCCCTTGAGAATTCAGGCTGTGCTGAACAGGCTGGGACCACGACACCCAAGGATCCAAGGCCCGGACCTCTGGCTGTGTCCTGAATGTGGAGGGAGCTCCCCTGACATGGGCAGATCGGAGGGCCATCATTTCCAAACAATTCCTGCAGGTCAGTATTAGTTGAGAGGCAGGCTTGGGGGGCAGGATGACCCCCAAGTTACTCACTGGCCTGACTTCAACTTGCATTCCTGTGGAATGGGATGGGGATGCTCATGTTGGCAATGTGCTATGAGGGTTAAACAAATCCCCAGAGCCAAGCCCACAAGATGACATGTTCTGTGATTCCGTTCATTCGACACTCCTGAGGCCAAAATGATAGAAAGGAGAACGGATCAGGGGTTGGCAGGGCTCAGAGAGGAGGGAGGAAGGAGGAGATGAGGGTGCCTACGAGGGGAAACAGAAAAGATCCTTTTGCTGACGGAGATGCTCTCTATATTGACCGTGTCCCTGTCAGTATCCTTGGTGTGAAATGGTACTAAGATTTTGCAGAATGCTACCACTAGGGGAACTGGATAAAGGCACCGGGCGCTCTCTGTATCATTTCTCACAACGTGAAGCTACAAGTGTGTCAAAATTAAAAGCTTAAATTTTAACAAAGAGAGTTATCTCATGTCTGGTGGAGAATGGCATCTATGACATTAGCTATTCTTCTTCCCCCTTCTCATGGGTTCCGCTATGAACTGGTGTGTGGCCAGGAAATTGGCATTATATGAGGTTGTCACACCAAAAGAGGGCAGCTGTGAGAAGAGGCTGACTGTGCGTCAGCATCTTTCACTTCTGTGCCTGCCATAAGTGCCTAACAGATGCAGGAACAAGCGAACGAGAGAGTGAGTGAATGGCCAGCACAGCCACGGAGCTGGAAATGAAGTAGGCTTAAAGCAAGTGATACCTGGGGTAGACACAGGGCTGAACTTGTAGCTTCTAGACTGTCAGCCCAGGGCCCTGCCGGCCAGGCCACCCCGGGCTGTGTTTTGGGGTGTGTCGGGGAGGGGGCAGGCGGGGTGCCTGCCCAGACAGCGCTTTAATTAGTGCCGGAGCCAATTACACCAGAAGAGGAGAGCCCTGACTTCTCCCTGCGGCGCGGGGAAAGTGGAAGCCTAGCATTTTCATTTTGAGGCTCAGTTAGATAATGCCTGTTGGTGCCAGTCGATTACAGAGTGGATATTAAATCCTGCAGGATTTGGGATCGGAGCGTACAAGTGGAATCCGTAAGTAGGGGGAAGCCACCGGAAGGAGCTGGCCGCTGTCCTCAGCTAATGAGACAGCCTCTCTGTGAAGCAGCAGCCGGCACAGACCTGGATCCTACAACTTCCGCTCTGGGAATGCGAGGATCAGGGATCACTGACATTCCAGGGGCTGGCACGGCTGTCCTTACTATCGCCCTGCGCAGATTCTTCCCGTGCTACAGGTGGGAACAGAAGGGCCCAAATGTACACCAAGTTTTGCCATCATAATAGGAACTCACACTTCAACCCCATCCAGCCCTTCCCTACCCTCTCCAGCTGATCGACTCTGACACAACCTTGGGACTTCCCTGGTGGTTCAGTGGTTAAGACTTCGCCTTCCAGTTCAGAGGGTGCAGGTTCGATCCCTGGTCAGGGAGCTAAGATTCCCACATGGCTTGTAGCCTAAAAAACATAAAACAGAAGCAATATTGTAGCAAATTCAATAAAGACTTTTATCTACATAAAAAAGTCTTGGAAAAAAAGAAAA
This sequence comes from Neotragus moschatus, assembly GCA_006410615.1. Taxonomy (NCBI): domain Eukaryota; kingdom Metazoa; phylum Chordata; class Mammalia; order Artiodactyla; family Bovidae; genus Neotragus; species Neotragus moschatus. Next base: position 916,128 of record SJYA01002098.1, on the reverse strand, counting down.
ACTCCTACACTACCTTCAAAATGATTCAAGCTCCCTTCCTCCATGAAGCTGTCCAGGATGCTCCCAAACTACCCACTGCAGTTCCTCTGTGAGCCCAGGGGCGTTCCATTCACCGCAGTCATTATCACTCAGGACTTTCCTTGCTTCTACCCCATCTCTGAAGGGACCATTGTGATTTACCCTCCCACACTCCCAGGCACACAGGGGTAACCATCAAATATGCTGGACATGAACTGGCGTCTTCATACTGTTTGTTGTGGAATGACTGACATTTTCCGAATATGTGATGCATTCACAGTGCTCAAGACTCAAGAGGTACAGAAAGATGAGGGCAAAAGTCTTCCTCTGTCTGACTTTCAGCCCAGCTCCTCCCTGGGGGTGGCCAGTCTCCTGTGAACCCGTCCAGGCTTTATCCTGCCAGCAAACATGCTTGGGTGTCTTTGTCTTTTTTAACAAAACAGGAGAACAATCTCCTTACACTATCTTCACCATCTTTCTTGGGAGCTCTTTCTTATCCCTGCTCAGAGGATGTCTTCCTGTGCCTAGTCATCTTTGTACCAGATCCTGCATCCTTAGACCGAGGAGCCTGTGAGCCTGTGGGGGTGGACTCGCTTTTCCCGCTTTCCTCCCAGATGGACATGAGGTTGCCTGGGTGCTCCGAGACGGCCTCTGAGGCTGACCTGGACCATTGTGCTCAGAAGTGTGGACACAAGGCCTCCAAGCCTTGGGCCCGGCCCACAGGATGGCAGTGGGGACCACCACAGCTTCCCTGAAGCCAGAGTACTGTCTCTGGCAGGCCCATTGTGAAGGCTCGGGCTCACTGGAGAAGGAGGATATAGAAGCTTATTAGTTTAAGCAGGATGAAATGTGTAAATTAATTACCCCAGCCACCCGTGCATGTAGCGGCCGGCCCCTCGCACTGGGAGGAGACGCATCAGCCTTCATCCTTCTCTCAGACTGCCTTCTCTGCTAGATACTGTCGAAGGACCTGTGGCTGCACACCCACTCAGAGCGGGAAGGGCCCAGGCCCATCCCGTGCCCAGGAATCGCAGTGGGTGGTCTTGAGGGACAGGCAGGCCCTCCTGCGGAATGGTGAGGTTGAATTCTGCCACCACCACCAGTGAAATCAGCATCAGAAAAGGACAGCAAAGGCCTGATGCCCACTCCCAGAGCATTTATTTATCGAGGGATGAGGTGTCAGGAACTGGGGAACTTGCTTCCTTTCATTTAGTCCTCACAAAACACACAAGTGGTTGTAATTACTAGCCCCATTTTCCAGATGAGAACATAGAGGACCAGGATGTTGAGATGCCTCTAATATTGAGAATGAGTGAGGAAGTCCCCACCTGTCCTGCTCCCATACCAATTCCCTCTCCCACCCCTCTGCTCTCACCTGGGCCTGCGTGTAGACCCAATCCTGGACTCAAGTCATCTAGCCCAGATCCCCCCGCCCCCCAGACAGGTCCCCGCCTAAGCCACCAAAGACCCACAGCCTCACCTCTCGAGGAATAATAGGGAGTCCCATGCCTCCCACTGCCAGATCCACCTTCTCCAAGTTGCCAGTCAGCAGCAGGCTTTGCAGTCCACAGAGAGTCTTGACATGAGGATGGAACCAACTTCAGAGAAACACAGTTTGCTCCCCAAGGCCAACTGCAAGGCCAGTGGGGAAATACATTATCAATCCACTCAGGATTAATTTCCTAATAACCGCGAGCTAGCCAAAGACCTTCTGACCCTCCCTCACCCAGCTCCTTGTCCTCCCTGCAGAGCCTCAGGGACCCAGAGCACTGTTCTTGTCCTCGGGGGAGGGGGTCCTGGCTCCCGCCACCCACTGCCACATCCTCTTGCAAGGGTGTCTAGTTGTCCCAGAGTCCCGGCTCCCTCCTCCTTCCTTTGCCTCTTCTTAGCCTCAGCATGGTGAGGTGATGAATTAGGAACCAGAAGTTGGCACATCCACCCAGCAATTAGCGTTTATCTCTCTTGTTTATGTGGCTGAACAACTGTTCATTTTCAAACTCAACAGTCACTACTCAGAAAGATAAACCTGCCTGGGTCACTCCTGGGAGGCGATTCGAGGGTTTGGTGGGAAGATGAGGACAGGGCAGGAATTCAGCCCACGTCTTCACCTCCAAGTGCTCACTCCTCCCCAGGCCTCTGCCCTCCCTGCCAAGTCGACCAGGAGGAGGGTTCAAATCCACCCCCTGCCCCCGTTCCATGTGCGGGAAATCTGAGGATGACAGATGTCGAGGGGTTCTGCAGTTTGCAGACGCTCATTTTTTCTCACCTTGGACTTCGAGGGCTCTGACTCTCCATCCCGCACTTCAATTGGGGTCTGCTTTGTACAGAGTCCTGCCTTCGGGGGCTGTAGAAGTGACCCTGAGGCACCCACTCGGCCCCCTTCCTGAGGCCCACAGAGCCAACCCAAGGGCACCAGAGCCCACACAGAAGGAACCCAACCGGTGAACCACACTACCACCTCAAGCCAGGGTGGACAGGGTTTGGTGGGATGAAGCAAGACCCTCCTTCCTGCGCACCTGTCATCACGTTCCAGCCTAAGACTACAGGGTCTACTTGACTAGTGCAGAAAACAGGCAAGAAAGGGGCTCCCCTTGCGGTGCCAGTCCTGACTGCAGGGCTCGGGGAGGGAGGCTTGGTGCCCATTAACTGTGGTGAAATGCTGCCACCTACCGGCCATGCCGTGAACTGCATGGAGCCCTGGGGCTACTTCGGGGGCTGGAAAAGAGTCCAGGAAAATGCCCAATGGCTCACTGGTCTCTCCCGTCCAATGGCGGAAGGTCAAAAGAATCAGAAAACCTAGCTTGGATGTTGACTGGACAGCAATAATCATATTATCGTTTATTGAGCACTTGCTGTTCCCGGTGCTTTGCTTTGCACACATTCCCAACAATCCTGTGTGTGTGTGTGTGTGTGTGTGTGTGTGTGTGAGTCCCTCAGTCATGTCCAACTCTGTGACCCCACCGACTGTAGCCCACCAGGCTCCTCTGTCCATGGGATTCTCCAGGCAAGAATACTGGAGTGGGTAACCATTTCCTGCTCCCTGGGTCTCCTGCATTACAGGCGGTTTCTTTACCATCTGAGCCACCAGTGAATCCTGTAAGACGCCCTTATGGGATTTACCCTCTCTTGGCCAGGGAGCTCACCAAGATCACACAGCTGTACTGGTGAGCAGTACCGTCCAGCTCCAAACTCTGTACTCCAAACTCAGGACCCAGTCCCTGCTCCCCACACAATGGCATGTCCCAGATCCCCCTTCCCTGGACCTCTCCCCAACTCCTCTTTTGTTTCTGTCACCGCAACTGCCTTGCTTTCTCCCCCAGACAGCTGCTTCTCAGCCCCCAAGTCCTGTCCACAGGATCCCATTCCTCCAGGAGAACAAAACTCCACGGAGTCCATATTTTGGTGGGTCCTGATGATCCAGGCCCAGAGAAGAGCTCAACGCTTCTAAGGTCCCAGTCTCCCCACCTTCGAACAGGGAAGGAGTCTCTTTGAGGATGCCCCAAGCTAACTGTCGTCAGATCTAAAGGTGAAGTGGGGCAGCCGGCTGGATTAGGGGAGTCTCGGGGAGTTGGGGGTCCAGTTCTGATCACAGCGCCCCAACCTGGGACCAAGCTGCATTTTCCAGTCCCTTCTAACCACTCCTCACTGTGATCCTTGCCATACAGACTCTCAGAGCTGGGAGCGGACCTCAGGAATGATCCATTGAAAACATCTCCTTCTATAGATGGCCTTCCCTTGTGGCTCAGCTGGTAAAAAATCTGCCCTCAGTGCGGGAGGCCTGGGTTCAATCCCTGGGTTGAGACAGTCCCCTGGAGAAGGGAAAGGCTACCTACGCCAGTATTCTGGCCTAGAGAATTCCATGGGCTGTATAGTCCATGGGGTCACAAGGGGTTGGACATGACTAAGTGACTTTCATGGATGGGGAAGTTGGGATCAGAGAGGGCAAGCAGATCACACAGCCCAAAGTGGCAAATCAGGAAAGCTCGGCTGCCCAGCCTGTCTCCCTACTCCCTCCTCATCCAGCCCAGACCCTGAGGGTCCTCACCTCTGTGCCCACAGGCTACCCATAGCACTCCTGGAACCACCTGAGGCCCAGAACTGGTGAGGCCAGGACGTAAGGGAGCATGGGCCTCAGAGGACTAGAATAGAAACAGCGTCTTGCTTTCTTTCCCTTTCTGCAGAGAGACGCCTCCTCTGTTCCCTGAGCCACTTGGGGCCTGAGTTAGTCCCCATGTTTTCACTCGTGCCGAGGAGGGAGGTTTTCTAAGAAGTGGGAAGAAAAGATTCCCTTGATTGCTTTATAATCACAGCTCCGGAGGTAATGGAACCGGTGGGGATGGTGGGGGAGCATGGTGCTCCATCCGGGCCCAGCAGAGGGCCAGGGCCTCTGGACCCTGCTGCCATCTCTCTTCCCGCCTTTCTGGCCTCCGGGCTGCAAGCAGCTGCTCCCAGGGAGATCCAGGCCTCAGACACGCAGGGGCCCAGCTGCCCCATGGCTGTCAGCAGGATAGGGGGACAGGACCCCTCCTCAGCTGGCGGGCTTGGGGAAGGGCCCAAACTGTGGGAAACCAAGCCCTTTCTCAGAGAATCTGGGTGTCCCTGGGGTCCAGGGCAGCGGCTCTCCTTACCATCACATCCATAGTGAGGGAAGGTCCTAAAGAAGGTGGGGGGAGGCTGGGGGCACTGTGTGCCCACGGAGATGGACCTGCTGAGCAGGGGACACTCGTCGGGGGCACTGCTCATGGAAGCAGCCCCGGGGCTGCAGGGAGCAGCAGCTGAGCCTGGGACACTGGGCCCCCCCAGACCTCAAGGAAGGGCGCCAGACAGCAGAGCATCTCCCTGGTGGTCAGCTCTCCTTCCTGATAGTGCCAGGGGTTCCCCCTTCCTTCCTTCCCCTCTTTCCTCTCTGTGCCCTCTTATCCATCTCCCCAGATTTCAAGGAGCCCCGTTCTGGGAAGTCTGGCTGCTGGCTGGCCTCCCAAAGCTGCCTGGCCTAGCAGGGCAGGGAGGGGAGGGGCACCTCCTTGATGGGCCAGCAGGGAGCTCACTGAGGCTCTTTTCCTGAGGTGGGTGGGGCTTCTCCCTCAGTGTTGTTTGGGCCTTGGTGGGGAGCAAAGAGGGACATGAAAATGGAAGGGCCTGGGTGCTCCCAGCCATACTGGAGAAGAGGTGGGTATAGTTTTCTTGCACTTTTTTCCTTCCCTGCCAAGTTATGCTTCCTTCTGTCTTGCTTGCCTCTTCCAGGGAGCCTTCCCTGACTGCCTCTCCAGGCCTCTCCAAGTCCCCAGGGACTAGAAGACTTCTCTCTCCTTTCCCCATGGCCCAAGCTCAGGATGACACTACCCTTAGGAGCTGGGCTTCCCTGCCAAGTCTCAGCTCTGGGCTCCTCAGCCCAGGAAGCCCTCCTTCTACTAAGAAGACTCTCAGGTCTGAAGCCTCTGCCTGGCCTCCATTCTAGCCTGTGGGCCCTGCTCCCCCTGGGGCCTCAGGGATAAGCTTGCTGGGGGCTCCGAGCTCTCACAGCCCTCGGGGTGTGCTGGTGATCCCCTGTACCCCACCCATTGTCCTCCCTTCTGCTCAGTGTTAATCAGGCCACTTCAGGAAGGTCCCATCTCCTGCACTGCCCACTAGGGACCCAGGTAAGGGTGGGGAGGGCTGGGAGCACTGCCCACTAGGGACTCAGGTGGGGGTGGAGAGGAGTGGGAGCACTTCCCACCAGGGACTCAGGTGGGGGTGAGAGGGGTGGGAGCACTACCCATTAGA
>SJYA01002098.1:864537-910298 GCA_006410615.1 Neotragus moschatus | reverse complement strand
TTCCTCCTGGCCCCCTCCCACCTGACAGCTGGCCCCGCCCCCATGGCCCTTGGGAGGGGTCAGAGAGAGGAGGATGACCCTGCCTTGGTGCTCCTGGATTGGGCTCCTCTCCCGGAGGTCCCCTGACAATATGCGATGTGGAGAGCAGTGGGCGGGAGGAGGAAGACTCTGGTGGGGGCAGTGGATGAGGGTGCGGGCAGGGTGTAGCACCCTTGAATATAAGCACCTCTGGCTACCAGCCCCGCCACACTTTCACCTGCCGCTCACTTCCCATTGCCAAGGAGAAACACAATTATGAAACTAATGAAATTCTGCAGGTAAACTATATTTCCTTCAGAGCGGCTAGGCCAGTAGCTGTCTTCCTGGGTGGGATATGTCACGCCAACAGAATAGCTTATCTCAGAAGAAAGGGCTATCCTAACGAAGGTCCTCCTGGCAGTGAGGTGAGCCCGTCCTCAGGGACCACACACTCATGGTGGATGTGGGGAGACCCAAGGCTGGGTAGGGTGATCCCAGGGCACTGGGAGCTTTCCCTCTGTGATGGCCAAGGGCTGCAACCCTGCCGGGCTGGGCACTGGTCAGCAGGACCCGAGAAGGGCACACGGGGCCAGTCTTCTCCTGGGTCAGGGGGCAAGCTGCCAAGAAGAAGTGGCCCACGTGGATGGGAGGCGGGCAGCTGTTGTGGCCAGGTGCCTACTGACTGCATCGTGGCTTAGGGGTCCTTGGAGAGAAACGGCCAACAGGCCTGCAGGGCACATGGGGCCAGTCTTCTCCTGGGTTGGGGACAAGCTGCCAAGAAGTGGCCCATGTGGATAGGAGGCGGGCAGCTGTTGTGGCCAGGTGCCTACTGACTGCATCGTGGCTTAGGGGTCCTTGGAGAGAAGCGGCCAACAGGCCTGAAGAAAGCAGGGCCGGGCAGGGAAGGCAGGCGAGTACTGCGTGGGCACCCACCACCGGTCCCAAGAATCCTGTCCAGGAGCAGGAGGGTGGTGGGTTAGGGGAGAAAAGCCCAGCTGTCTCCCACCTCCCTCCGAGCTCAGGAAAGATGGTGACCCTTAGTGACAGAGCAGGAGAGGCCTGCATGGAGCGCCGACGAGGAGGAAGGGGCGGCCAGGCGGCCCTGAGCTAGCGGGCTGAGGGCAGATGAGAAGCGTAGCGAGAGCAGCCGGTGGGGAGGGTGGGGGTGGCAGGGCCTCGCTCCAGCCCATCTGGAACTCATGGGGCCTCGTTGGACCCGATCCCGTTGCCTTTGTTGACATAGAAGGGCCGGTAGTGCGACTGTGTGGGAAAAGGAGAGTGGTTAGGAGGTCCGATGGCACGCGTGCCCGCCAGCCAGACCCCACACCCTCACCTCCACCAGGAAGCAGCAGTGGTCTGATCCCCAGTAACCCTAGGGCCCTGTGGCCTAACCTGTGAGCTCCGTCTACCCTGGGACTGGGGTGGGGGCCAGTGGTATCAGAGTCTCCGGATTCATATCCTGATTAGAATTCTTTCCACCAGTTGAGGGTGAGCTTGAACCTCAGCCTGGTCAACCGCTCTCTTCACACCCAGGAAGCCCCTCCCAGCACCATCGTAGCTCCCATTCATCCAGCGTTCTCTACTCTACAGACCTGGTGTGGGGCTTTCCACAGACGCACTCACTGAATTCCCACAACCACTCAATTAAGTGGGTTACTATTAGGAAACCCATTTTATACATGAACAAACTGAGGCACAGAGATGCTGTGCCTAAGCAACTCGCCCAAGGTCCCTTAGCTAGTAAACAGAGGCACTGGGATTCGAACCCCAGCAACCTGGCTCCAGAACTCAACCCTCGCCCCCACCTATGGCAGTGTACCACCTCTGAGCCTCAGGGGTTGGCCTCTGCTCTCTCTGCATCATTCTCCCGGACAGAAGGGGGTGCGGAGAGGGCGAACCACCCCCTAGCCCAACACAGACTGGGGGCCTCCGCCTGGCAAGCCCCTCCACCTTTCTCATCCTGGTCCCCTCATCAGGATTCAGGAAGCATCGCTCAGGACAGAGAGGGTGACAACTTTCCTGACAGCCCTGTGTATTACATCCTGCAGCAATTTCATGAAATCAGCACGCCCCTCTCCTCCCAAGCACTTCATCAGGGCCCTGAGCAACCACCCTCCAGGCTGCAACAGAAGAGCATATTTCAGCTGCAGCTTGCCCCTAGGAGTGCCCTGGGCCCTAGAGGGTCTCCAGAAGTGGCTTTGCCCTTGAACTGGGTCAGAGCATGGGCCCATCTCACACCCCACTGCTCCCAGGAGACCCCAAGGGTGACCCCAGCCCCTGCCCTGGGCCTGCCTGCCTGAACACCTGAGTGTCTACAGTACCTCCTTGCCTACATCTGGTCCACCATGGAACTGGGGGCCTGTGGGACACGAGGGCTAAGAGAACTTAGCTCTGGCCTTGGTTAAACCACTCACTAAACAATGGAAGAAACAGAGATTCAGAGCAGGGAGAGATGGCCAAAGTTCCTCAGCTGCTTAGCAGGAGAGCAGGGCCTGGATCCAGTCTCCTGATCCCCAGGTGCCAGCCTGGATCCCTGAAGAGTCAGTAAGGTGAAGTGGGTAGACACAGAAATGGCCGAAGCCTTTCTTAAAGGAAGGTTGAGTCAAGCAAATGGATGGCAGGTCAGTGAACGGTGCTGTCTTATTGACAGCCGAGTAGCAGGTGGGCACAGAGCGCCACGGCATCTGGGCAGGATGCTCCCAGCACATATACACCCACCCCCTATCCGTTTCCTCCCAGGCTCAGGGTCACGGCACATGAAAATTGGAAGACTTAGGAAATCATCCAGGCCATCTGCCCATGTTACAGATGGGAAAACTGAGGCACAGGGGAAGAATGACTCAAGTTGGTGACAGGACTGAGGCAAGAGCCCAGGCATCCTGACTCCCAGGCCAGCCTCCTCTGCCCACACTAGCACCTGCCCCCATTCTTCCCCCTGTGCTGGGTGCCAGCTGGGGACCACAGAACCCTGCTCTTCCAGGCATCTCAAGGTGGTGATGAGCCTTCTGTGCTGGGACTGGGGCTCTGGGATGGTGGGAAAGTAGGGGGCGGGTGGGGAAGGATCGAGCCAGGAACAGAAGCCTTCCTTTTTCTTCCCATATCTGCTTTTTGCAGCCCTGCTATTGCAGTGGCCCTGGGCCTGGTTCAAATTACACATACCATCACTCAGTTCCATCACCAGCAAATTAAAGGTTCTCTTCCAATTAAATCAGCCCCAGTCACTCTTTGTAGCCAGGAGCAAATCACCTCTCTGTTCTGACCTCCAAATACAAAGACAGCAGGGAGCCAGGGGCTCCAGGCCCTGTGCACACAGAGGCCACCTCCATCCAAGGCAGCTGACTAACCCCTTCAGCAGGGCCTGGAGCATTCCCAAGAGGAGGCCCAGCCTCCACAGTGAAGGACAGCCCCTGATCACTAAGGTCTTGGGCGGGGCTCAGTATGTAAGATCTATGGATATTAAAGATCAATTCCATCTCAGCACTGCATTGTGGAGTCCCAAAGGGGGCTCTGACTCATCCAGGGTCCCACAGCTACCAGGTGGTTGAACTCCAAGACCATGGTCCTTCTTGTCCTGCTCTTTGATGCCCCTACTCAGCGACATTAGCTATCGAATCTTAAATATCTCTATTCCCAACATCACAGCCTCTGTTTCACCCACACTATCATCCCAATGGCCTCTATGCTGTCAGAACGAGAGATGCACCCCCAGGGAAGTGGGACTCGTGTCTAGGATGCCAGTCCCCCATATTCAGCATTTTGGCCACCATTCAACAAGCAGAGGCAGCCAATAACCATCTGCAAATTTTAAAAACTGCCTGCTTTACAGATTAGAAAATCGAGGCCCAGAAAATCTGTGCTTATTCAAGCCCCTGCCTATCAGCCCTTGGTCTTTCTTTACTACCCTTTGCTGGAAGCTGGTGTTCAGGCAATTGACTTCTCTCTCCATCCCGTGGCCAGGAGATATCACCATGCTCCCACAGGCCCTGGACAAGTGATGACCAGATGCCCCTGGGAGCCCCATTCAGAGCCCACTCTGGACATGCTAGTGCCCAGGCAGGTGCTCCTCACTCACCAGTAGAGTCTGCTTGCCGGATTTCCAGGTCTGGGGCTGGGCCTTGGGACTCTGGCTCCTGATGAGGGAAGGGTAGCCTGGGGAGACAAGGGCTCCAGTCAGAGGGAGCACAGGCTGGTGGTCAGGGGCTCAGGGCTGGAGCAGCACAGATGCCCCCTCTAAAGTGACTGCCAAGCTCCATCCAGCCCATTACCAAGTGCAGCCAGGGGGGTTGCCATGGAAAATCCTGAGGAGGTGGGCCGGAGGGAGGAGGCACCAAGGCAGACAGAAGGAGGAGGAGCAGGCCAGGTGGGCTGGGCCAGGCAGCAGGGGAGCATCACCCCAAATCCAGGCCAGGGTCACACCACTTGCGGGGATCGCCACCCCCGCCCCACTGCAGGCTTACCCCAGAGGCCCCTCTCCTTCCCTCCCCAAAGCCCAGGAAAGCTCCTTTATAAGCACAATTTGCCCCATCTCCACCAGGAGGCGCTCATTCCAACTCCATGACCCCTCCCCTACATGGACGAGGCTCCCCATCTCCCCGCCTGCCTTCGGCCAGGCACTGAGCTGGACTCCACCTAGGTCTTCCCTGTTCCTGTTGTCCTAGACTACACAGATAATAATCAGCGGTCAGAACTGGAGCCCAGGTGTGCTGGACTCGAAACCTACCCTCTTGTCCCACCTCCCCAGTTCATTTTCCTCTTTCCTGCTTCCCAAGCAGGAGGCTGGGGCCCAGAGAGTGACAGTGATGTGGCTGTGGTCCAGGTTTCAAACAGCAAGTCCACGGGGCACTGTCTAGGTCTGGGGTCCTGGAGATGCTAGTCCGGGACAGCGCTGTCTGAGCCCACCTCCCCATCCCTCTGCCTCAGCCCAGCAGGTTTGTAAGGGGCTCCATTCACAGAACTGTGAAAAGCAGTGTCAGCCCTCAGCCTGCAGAGACCAACAAGGCTGCCTGGGAAGGAACAGACTGTGAGCTGGACGTAGAGGAGCTCAAGAAATTAACAAGGTCTGTTTTGGCAGGAGCAGGCTGGAGCTCTGCACTGGGCTGCTTGAAGGGCAATGAGCTGGTCAGGCCCAGAACCACCTGCAGCACTGCCGGGCTGCCGGCGAGGCTGGCCCTTCCAGGGCTGACACTTGGCAAGGGGGCAGAACCAGAGCAGAGAACCTGGCTGTCTCCCTGCATCTGGGGGTGGGGGCAGCCTTGGAAGGAAAGGAGGAAGCAGAGGGTCCCTTAGGTCCTGAGCAGGAAGTTAAGACAAGGGGGGAATTCAGGTCACTTCTCAGTTGCCAGAAAGAAAACCCCAGGCCAGCCATGAGAGAAGTAGGGATGGGGAGGAGGGGTGTGGGTCCAGGAGACCAGCATGTACAGCAGGGATTATCCAGGAGCTGGTAGGCTAGGATGGCGGGGGGACATGCATCCTCTGCCAGGGGGCTCTGGGGAGATGGAAGGGACCAGAACACCCTAGAAGTGGCAGAGAGCCCCGTAGGATGTCCCAGTTGCCCTGCTGTGGGAGAGAAGAGAGGGGTGAAGCAAAACAGGCGGGTACCAGGATTATTTTTAAACAGCCCACTGCCGTCCAGTGGTTTGGAAAACTCTGTGGTGGCCTGTCCCAAGGTGGTGAACTGATAGGGGACTTTCCCAGTGCCTGCCAGGAAAGAGAGAGCCATTAGCACTGGTCCTAGGAGGGGCCAGAGGGGGTCACCCGTCCTGCGGGCGCTGCTGCTCTCAAAGCGCTCGCTCAGCCCTCTCCAGCGCCCCCAGAGTAGATGCAGGTGGGAGCCATGGGGCAGCCCATGCCCAGGACCCCCATCTAGGCCAGTTCTGAGCAGATCTGCATGAAGGCGACAACAAGCATCCCGGGGGTCCTGGTGTATTTGAGGAGGGGCTCTCCTAGAGCAAGGCCCCCCCAGCTGGAGAGATTGCGGACCACCAGGGAGATGCTGAGGAGCAGGAAAGCTCTGAATCACACCTAACGGAGGCCATCTTTCCTGCCTGGTGGCCTTTGATCCAAGCTTGACCAGAGAGCAGGGAAGGACCTGCCGGAAGCCAGACAGGCCAGAGTAAGTTCCAGCGCAACCCTGATCTGGGGATCCTGCAGTCTGGAACCCTCTAGTCATATCCCCTTGCGGGTAGATCCCAGAATCCCAGCCCTGTGTAGAGGCCGGGATCCAGCCCAGAAGGGGCAGCTGGATAAGCAACTGTCTGAGGCTGCTGCCTGGGGGTCCACCTACACTTTTCTCACCTGAGCCCACCCAGCCTGCTTATCCAGGCTCCTAGGCCAGATGTCTGCCAGCTGGAAGGCAGATAGACCTGCTCCCTCCACCCCCAGAGCTGCCCCGTAGACCTTTCGGAAGAGACGTGAGGGCCATGGGTCCACCGGGAGCTGGGGTCTGGCTCAGGCCAGCCCCTTGGAATGACCTCAACCCCAGGGGACAGGACGCATCAACCACTCAGTCTTGCCAAAGAGCTCTGGGGGCAGAACCAGACTTGGGAGGGAGGCCTTCGAGATCACATAGTCCGCTGGGCCCAGAGGGGACTTGGCAGGACTCTGGCTCTGTGGGAGGCTGACAGGTGCTTGGGCCATAGGGTTCTAGAGTCACCTGAGGCTGGGAGTCACTGGGTGACAAAGTTAAATAAACTTTCTGCAGTAGGAAGACTCGGAAATTAAGCCTGATGGAAGCCCCCAGGGACGTCAGGGCACAGGATACAGAGGGTGTGGTGTGTCTCCCTCACCCCCGACACTGAGGCCTGTATCACAGTGCATCCTGAGGGACCCGTGTGCGGTGGCCCAGCCCTCCTGACAGCAGAGACCTGATGGAGGCGGGGCATGGTGAGCAGAGACCAAGGCAGGGCTTACAGAGTGCCCAGAAGACAAGGGCCGGATGGGGGTGAGCTCACCTTTCAGGGAGAAGGAGGAGCTGCCTGCTTGCACCGCAGGCATGTCGTCAGAGCTCTGAATGGTGGAGGAGTATTCCCAGACCCGCGAGGTGTAGTTACCTGGTGGGGAAAGGAAGCGGAGTCAGCCCAGGGCGGCCTGGCACGTGGAGTGGGGGGTTGGGCAGTGGGCAGAGGCCATTTCTGCAAATCTCTCCAGCCAGGAGGCAGCTGAGTCCTCATCACACCTCTGACCAATCCTTCCTGCCATCAAGCTGTCCTTCTAAAGCATCATCCTGTCCTTGCTCTCAGATTAAGGTACAAAGTCCTTAACACGACCCTCAGCTCTTCCCTGAGCTGATGCTCCCACCCCTCTCCACCACCTCCACTTCCTGGCTTCCCCCTTCCCTCTTCCGTCCTCACTCAACACCCCAGCCAGACTGTGCCCTGAGCTCCTGATGCACACCAGGCTTGCTCTAGCTCCAGGCTTTTGGCACAGCCCAGGTCCTCTGCCTGGGAGAGTCCACCTGCTCCCCAACACTTAGTAAATTCATGCATTGGGTCTTCAGCCATCAGCTTCCGCGTCACCTCCCCCAAGTCTGCGTGTGTCTCAGCCCCAAGTCCCGTATCACACTGTAATTACATGTTGAATGGTCCATCTCCCCAACTGGCTCCGTGGGGGCAGGTGGTGTGCCCGTCTGACTCAGCCTTCCACCCAGGGCCCGGCACCTAGCCTGGCTCCCGGAAGGCGCTCATTGTCCAGCTGATGGATGGATGAGTGAGTGAAGGAACAAATAAACACAAACACAAGCTAACAGCTGGAGACGGAGGCAGCTGCTACAAGCCCTGAAGTTCAGTGTGCCAGGATGGAGCAGGCTGCGGTGCTCCATCTGCAGAAGGATATAGAGAGACCAGGGGACAGTGGGGACAGTGTGGCAGGGACACCACGGGGGCATTCGAGAGCCACCCCCTCCACCCCGCATAGAGACCTGCCCACTCCAAACCCTCCCTTCCAGCAGCTCCGAGCACGGCGGCTCCGCTCCGTTGAGCTCACACCACAGAGGAGCCCCCCAGCCCTGGAGATCTCCTGCTGCTGCCTGGGGGGAAGGGTCAGAGGTTAGATGGGGGTGGGGGGCCGGCCACCTGCCCCATCATGAACCCTCGCCCACAGGGATCTCTGTCGAGTCTGCATCAAGACTCCCACTAAGCCTGTCCACCCAAGGCTCCAGGGGGCCATTTTCTCTGCCCTCTCATCCATCCATCCATCACCCCTCTTCCTCCCATGAAACAAATGCTTGCTGAGCCCATCCTTCTGGACCCTGAAGTGTTAGCCAGGAATAGGACAGACTCAGCATCTGCCTTCATGGAGCTCACAGTGTCCGGTGCCTGCGACGAACCCAATCCTGGACATAGAGGCCTGGGCACTACCCTGTCCACGGTGCCCAACCCCCAGCTCTCCGGATCTACCAACACCCACACTTCCTTCCTTGCTTCTCCAGACCCCTGGTGCTGTGTCCCCAGGGACTCCGGTGGAGCTGGCCAGAGTCCCCTCCTCATCTGCATGTGGCACACCCAGGAGCCCCCCAAATCTGGGTCCATCAAAAGCTGGGCCCTGCCCTCGGCAGAGCAGTGCCCTCCGCACTTTGGGCAGAGAAGGGGACTCTGCACTTGGCAACTCTCCCTGGGGAAGCACGTCTCCACCCCCATTTCACCCCTTCCGGGTCTCAAGGACAAGTTGCCCACTTACCTCCCTGGCAACCATACCTCCTGGGTCTCCAGGGATGGCCCATCCCGTAGCATACCTGACTTTTCCTTGCCTGCTACCCGAGTCTGTTTTAACCAGTGTCTGACTTTCTGACACAGGCGTGCACAAATCAGGAAAGGTCCCCTGTGGACCCCTGGCCTGCCACCTGCTGAGGGAAGTCCTCACACACCTCACCCTGGGATCCGCTTTCCCCAGCTCATCCTTCAGGGAGAAGACCTTACGGACCCAGGGATTCCAGTGATGCGGAGGTGCCGGGCTGGCTTTCCTCAGCCGAACGACGTCACACACATGCGTGCACACAGGCACACGTGCAAACCACACAGACACACACATGCCTGAACACCCCCTAAGCTTGGTAAGATCCCTCCTCACCCATCTCCAGGCCAACCCCACTCCAGCTCGCCAGGTCACCTTATATGGGGAGTCCCCCTGCCCATCGCCCAGCCCTGCCTGCTGCCTGCATGGTGCCCACACAGAGGCCCTGCCACCCTCCCGCTGAGCCGTCTCCTACCTTTGGTGCCATACAGGTTGTTGAAGTTCTTCTCCTTGGAGAGGCGGCTGGGGGAGGCCGGCTGGTACGAGGTCCTGGCCCCACCTGTGAAGGGGATGAGGAGGGGGCTGTCATCCCAGAAAGGGGGGTCTGGCTCAGCTGGGGGGCCTGTGGCTCTGACTTGAGGGGTGTCAAGCAGGAATCCTTGCCCCCCTCAAAACAGCTCCACCTGCCTGGGTCAAGATCTGGGTTCCACCACCAAGACAGCGCCCTTGGGTCTAGGTTAAGGTGACCACGTAATTTACCATTCAAGTCGGAGCAGTTTTGAGAGTGAGAGGGATGATGCCAGTGATCAGGCTGAGGGTACCAGTGGAAACTTGGAGAGTCCTGAATGGACTGAGATGTATGGGCGTCCTAATCAGAGGCTTTGAGGGTCACCAGAGCCCCCCTGCACCAGGCCCTGCATGCTGAGACCCCAGAGGCTGGGTGAGAGGTGAGATGCCCGTGAGGAAGGTGGGCCAGGACCACCGTGAGGGTGGAGGTGCAGTGAGGGCTGCCAGCTGGGGGCTGCTGAGCTGGTACCATGAACACCTCCCCACCTGGGTAAGCTTTCCCCAGCGATTGGCCCTAAATGGCATAGGTTTCCCTCCCTCCCCTATTTGGGCTCCACAACCATCTGGGAAGAAAGGCAGAAAGAAGGGGCTCCACCCCCTCACTTCACAGATGAAGACATTGCATGCGTGCGTCAGAGTGCGCATCGGCTCCTGCCCTCCTGCCTAACCAGCCCCACTTCCGTTCTGGAGGAGAGTAAGCATGCCAAACCTTCACACCTTCGGTCCAGCCCTCTCGCCCCTCGCCCTCTGTCCATCACAGCCATGCCCTCTCTACCAAGCCCTCAGCCCCTTTTAGGGAGCCTGGAAACTAACCTCTCTTCCAGAAGTCTCACTGCCCAGCCCCACTGCCCCAGAGCTCCCAGACTAGGGCCGCTGGCTCCTCTTCCTGATCTCTGCACTGACTCTCCTCGGCCCCTCCTTGTCTCTGTCTTGAGCCTGGGAGCCCCCAGAGGGCAGGTTTCCTCCTCCCTCCTGTCCTGGGTGCAGGGGCAGAGACAGGATAAACCTGTTTCTTCTGCCTACAGATGTCACAACCTGACTCACAGTCTCAGAGCTGGAGGCTCTCCTAGCAGCTGAGTCCAACCCCCTCCTTCTCAGGTAGGGATACTGAAGGGGCAGTGACCAGCCCAAGGCCACTGGGCCCTGGCTCTCCAGGGACATCTGGACGGGTCCATGCTCCTTCCTCAACACCCCCATTATTACTCGGCTCCCCTCCATCTGCAACAGAGCAGGCCAGCCCCACAGAGCCAGTCGGGGTCTGATACCACCCTGGGTCTGGTCTTCAGAAGCTGGTGAGCCAAAGGTCTGGACCACAGCTGGGGATGCTGAGACAGCTGATTAACGCAGCTCATCTTCCCAGAGAACTAGGCTCGAAGGACAGCACCCCGGAGGAGGGAAGGAAACAGAACTGGCCAGCCTGGACCTGGCTGGCCCCCACTAGGAATGCAGAGCAGGGTACCTGTGCCCAGCTGCCTCACCGGAACCCCAGGTGTTGTTTTGACGATGGGTGGGGCGGCTGAGGTTTCTCTCTGCTGAGCTCATCTCTCCAAATACGCCCTGGGGCCCCTCCCGCTGTGCATGCGTGTCTGAGGGTGTGAGTCAGTGCCCAGGGCCTCAAGGCTCCCCCTCCTGGCCCCTGGTGTCTTCCCCAAGTCTCCTGTCTCCCCTATTCCCTACACACTCTCTCTTCTTCTGACCCCCGACCCCTGCAACACATGCACGTATATGCACCTCTCTGTCTACCGGGCACACCCACCCTTATGTAACAAGCATCACTGGTTTGTTTGTTGCTGATGCCAAAGAATGTGACGAGCTACCGCAGGGCAAGGACAGGCCGGTGCTGGTCTCTTCCCTCATCCAGCTGGGCAGCCGCCGGTCAGACTGGCCCTCACCCGGGCCTGGGAGGGAGGGCTGGCTGCCTGGGGGAGGGAGGACTGAGGAATTTACAAGAGCGGCCCTCAATCCCTGCCCCCACTGCCTTGAGGAGCAGAATGGTTCTGAATGAGCCAGCCCTCCCCCAGGACTACAGAAATCTAAGCAGAAGCAAAACCGCTCAGCCTGGCGGATGAAGTGGATGAGACTATCAGGAGTCTCTCTGGGAGGAAAGAGAAGGAGGTGTGGGCTGGGGGTGGGAGCGAGGGCTGGCACGGGGCAGAGAAACCAGTGGGGCAGGTTCCAAATGGAAGCAAGAGGAGGTGCTGGTTACTGCGCCCGTAAGCAGGCACAGGGCCTCCGGGTGGCTCAGTGGCAGAGACACAGGAGACCTAGGTTCGATCCCTGATGTGGGAAGATCCCCTGGAGAAGGAAACGGCCACCATGCCAGTATTCCTGCCTGGGAAGTCCCATGGACAGAGGAGCCTGGCTGGCTACAGTTCATGGGGTCACAAAAGAGTCAGACATGACTTGGTGTTAAACAACAGGCAGGTACACACCAGGACCTTCCCAGGCAGATCCACGAGGGTCGCCCCTGGGGAACCTGGCTGCTTCTCTCCTGGACCTGCTCTCAGCGGCAGGACCCGCTCCCTTCTCTTACCCTTGGGTGTCAGGTACATGGAGTATCTCTTCATGGCGTCTGGAGCACTCCACTCACTGGTGTAGCTGTTACTGTAATTGTTCATGTAGCGGTGGTCACCACCTGGGAAGGAGAGAGCTCGGGTCAGCAGAGGGACAGATAGGGAGGACGAGCTGGCCCACTGGGGCATCACTGAGTCAGCCTGTGGCCCCTCTGTCCCAGGGAGAGGCGAGGCCCCCAACCTCAGAGATGGTGGCCCCTTGCCCTGCACCCGTTCTGGCCCTGAGCTCCTGGTGGGTGAGGGAAGGGCTCAGTGGGCCATCTGACCTTGCTTGGACTGCTTCCTATGAGGAGATGGTGAGCACAGCACTTTGCAATTAACAAGGTGCTACTGAGTTCCATTTCTGTCTGATGTGTCCATCAATCCTTGGGCTGGTATGAAGATACCCGGGTGGCAGATAGGAAGATTGAGGCTCAGGAGGTGAGTGAAGCCACTGCCCAGTGTCACATGGCCCTTAAGGGCAGATTTGGGATTCAAGGCCCCATGCCCACTTCCTGGCTTTGTCCCAGCCACTGATGACAGCCCAGGGGATGGAATGAGGTCCCAGGACTGGCCTCCAGGGCCAAGGATCCAAGTGGCTGAGTGGAACCGTGCAGAGGGGAGTGAGCTACTCAGAAGGGGCACCAACTGCCCCCGCCTGGCACCAACTGCCCCCACCTGGCACCCACCAGCAGAGCCCTGAACCCAAACAGACCTGTGGCTCCACACTTGCCCTCCGCCCCATTCCTCTCTCTTGCTGCTTCCCTTCCCTCTCCCTCTTTCCTGGGCAAGAGGAGGGGTGGGGGACTTAGACTCTCACCCTTCACCTCCATCATGTGGGCCAAGCAGGGCCCTGGCGCACAGTAGGCACGTCATGACAAACACACATCCTCTTTGACGTAGGTCCACTCCCTCCCCACCAAGCCCAGGAGGGAGATGCCCTGGTGTCTCTCAGCCCCCGCACCTTTGATGGTGAGAACTGAGCCCCTGGCGGGTGGACAGACCACCATCAAGGAAGAGAGGATGGTCGCTCCAAGGTCTGACTCACCGGCCACCCACCTCCCACCTCCTACAGCCAGACACACTCCCAGCAGCACAGCAGTGACCTTGGAGGCCCAGGGCCCCAGGCACGGGTGTAGAGCCGCTGGCATCAGCACGACCCACCCTGCCCCTGGCGGCGGTCTCCCCACACAGCTTGTGTCGGCGCAGGGCCACACCTGCACAGGGGCCACGGCCAACACAGTCACGACCCAGAAATGGCACATGGGCGAGTGGCGGTCGGAGGCGGGGGCCCCTGCGCCCGCGAGGCTCACAGGCCACCCCGGCACAGCCAAGGCCGTCCTCAAGGGTCTGGCCCGACCTCAGCTGAGGAGCTCCCCCACCAGTCTTGTGCCCCAGGGAGCCTGACCCTCACACCCCCTACCCCTCTGCAGGCCACCACGAGCAGCAGCTTCTCCAATGAGAAGTTGTGGGCAGAGGGTTTGAATAGCAAAGCGTGAAGCCCAGTCGCCCCCGGCTTAGCCGTGTGCCCTCTGAAAAGCTCCTTCTGTGAGACGCAATACAACCCGCAGGGAGACTGAGATAATGCAAGGGAGGCGCTTACACAAAGCCAGCATCCAGGGAGCATCAGATCACAGAGGGCCGTTGCCATTAGGAGGGTTTCAGGACCTGAGAGCCCCTTGAAGCCAAATGATTGTCTCGCGGCAGTGTCTTATCTGTCCTCAGGGTGGCAATGTCCCTCACATCTCCCGGGGACACTATGTGATGTCAACATTCCCAAGATATATAGACACCAGCCCCTGAGTCCCAGCCCCTCAGCGCACCATATCCCCTTCTCATGCCCCAAAGAATCACATACTCCCTTTGGAGAGCAAAGACAGGGTCACTTCCTCTGGGTGTTGCAGCTAGAAGTCATTAGCTAGGCTGCATCCTCAAGGTCTGGGCCACCAGGTGGAGCTTGGGGAAAGTGTCCAGCTTCAGGCCCTGAAGGGATGGGCTGGGACTGGTGGAAAAGCACTTAACGGGGCAGTTTCTCGGGTTTGGAGGCTTTCTATGAAGATGATTCAGTTGCCTCTGCAGAGGACAGTGTGATTCAACAGAGAAGCTGACTTCAGGGGAGCTGGTGAGTCACCGAGACATGCTGCACTCAGCCACGCCCAGCCAGTCCACCAGGCCCAGTCCACCTCTGGGCTCAGCACTGCTCAGCACGGCCATGACAACAGGCAAGTTCTCCCTCCAAGCATGCATGCAGTTCTAGATCATGTCCCCTGGAGCCTACGAAGCCACCAGATTGGAGTCTGGCCCTTACAACTTGCAGCATCCACACGGCTCCTGGCTTAGGTCCCCTAGTCAGATGCAGGGCTGTAAAACCAACCCTCGAGTTTGATGGACAATCCAGGGAGAAGACATTTGTCCCTAGTGGTGCGTCTCCCGAGCCAGGGCCTGGGATGCTCCCCTGGAGGCCCCTTGTAATAGCTGCATAACTTGGGCAGCAACTTCGAGAGAGGAGGGTACCATCTCTGAGTCCTTGTCCAAACACCCTCAGGTGAGATGGGAGGCTGGAAACAGTGAGGTCCCAGCTGGTGGCAGCAGGAAGTGGGCTAGGAGAAAACCTCCATGGCCTTGGGGCCGCCCACAGGAGGGGACTTACCGTTCTCCATGTGGCTCCTCTCAATGAAGTTGCGGCTCAGGTCCGCCTTGCACATCTTCTCAACGTGGCGCATGCACACGTTAAGCAGGTCATCCTTGCAGTTGCCCAGAGACTGCCCCAGGCCCTCCCCCTCCAGCAGCACGTGATAGGTGGGCAGGGGTGGGGGGAGGGAGTAATTGCTCATCAAAGCACCAAATTCCTACCAGGAAGGAAAGAAGCCATTAGCGTCCTGGGTCTTTAGGAGCCGTGGGGACCCACAGTCTAGCTGGAAGATTCAACCGGGACCCAGAGGAGGTGGGGTCTACATCCAGCTCAGCTATTAACTGGCCTCACTTTTCCTCAGTGGGCACTCATTTCTTATTCTTCTGTAAAATGAGAGGATTTGACTAAAATCCACTAGATGGGGACTTCCCTGGCGGTCCAGTGGTTAAGACTCCATGCTTTCACTGCTGAGGGCACGGGCTTAATCTCTGGTTGGGGAACTAAGATCTCCACAAGCCAAAAAAATAAAATTAACTTTAAAAAAAAATAACTAAATAAAATCCACTAGATGCTAATATCCCTGATGGCACTAGCAGTCAGATATGTGACTCCGTGGCTCCCATCTCTTAAACTGGATGCATGGTGCCTACCCATAGCAGTTTATTTGGGTTTATGGGAGCAACACAAGCTGGCAAGTCTTTGGGAGTGAAACCACCAAAGAAAGGCAAGGAATTACCAGCACTGTGGGTCAGTCACAGTGGTCTCTCCCCCTGCATGTGCCCACTCAGTCCTGCCTCTATTCTCTGGCACGTCGTACCTCCTTTCTCCCTTACTGGAGACTCTCTCCTTCTTTTCAAATCCTAACGGGCTTTCAAGACCCAGTTCAAGTTCCACTGCCTCCACAAAACTGTCTCCATCCTGTCTGCCCTTCCCAGAGCTTCCACAGGCACTTATCTCCTGAACCATAGGCTTTTCCACTTAATTACATGCTCTGCTATATTCCCTAATTGTGCATGTCTTATCTTCCCAGCTGGATTTCAGCTCCTTGAGGGCAAAAACTGCACCTTCTACCCTTCTAGTCTCCACACCACCTAAAACAGTACTGGGTGTATAGTGCCCAAAACACTCTAGCCAATGGAAAGATGGAGGAACAGATGGACAGACCAGATCAAAGAAAGCAAATCCACATGCTTATTTGCTATCCTCCCCTACCCAAAGCAGGCATCACTCATCCATCACGGAGCTATTTCCTGAAGTACTGAGCCTGAAGTACTATTGATATGTATCAGTTGAAGTTGGTACAAGGTGATCTTTGTGTGCCATCTTTAAAGTAGGTAGGATGGCTTGGATGGAAATTAAATAGACAGATGGAATGGAGCTTAGAGGGATGGATGGATGATGAATGGTGAATACATGGATGGATGGACAGACGGACAGTGGATGAGAGTTTGGGTAAGTGGATGGAAGGAGGAGGGGCTGGGTGGGTTGGAAGGGGGAGGGGCTGGATGGGCTGGAAGGGGGAGGGGCTGGATGGATGGAAGGGGCAGGGGCTGGATGGACAGAAGGGGGAGGGGCTGGATGGCAGCAGAGCTGCTCATTACCTGCAGGAACAGCACCGAGTCGCTGATGCTGTGCAGCTGCTCCCTGGTCTGCTTGTCGTCCTGCAGCACCTTGGCCCTCTCTTCCAGAGCATCCACGATCACCTTCACCTGGTCCACTGCGTCCTGCTCCCGCTGCTCCAGCGCAGCCCTCACTTCCTCCTTCTGTTTCTCCAGGTCCCGCACCAGGTCCCGGAAGCTCTGCTCCAGGATGGCCTTCTCATTGGTGGTGAAGCTCTGGGTCCAGAGTGAGGGGAGAGGGGAGGGGTACATCTTTATGTCCCCAGCACAGAGTCAGGGCATTTCTACTGCCCCGATCCTGCAAGCCTGTTCAGCCAAGGATCTCATTCGAAGGCATCACTGAGGGATCCTATCTCTTGATAGAGATAGCCAGGGTGTTTTTACAGCCCACCCTTCCTTATCCATCAGCAGCTCCTCCCACTCAGTGGGTTGACATGAACCATCATTCTACGCTTGGGCAACTCTATGGGTCCAAAAGTTACAGAGGAGTCAGGGTGTGTCCACTGAAACCTCAGCCAGAACCAAGCATCATTCAGAAAGTGAACTGATGAGCTGTTTATGTAGCCAGGTTCAAGAGCAAGAGCCCAGGCCCAGGCCTGCCTCCTCTAGGCCGCACCAGTTGGGAGGAGACACTGGGCGCTGCTCACCTTGATGCGGTCCTTCTCCTTCTGCCACTTCTCAGCTTCATCTTCTATCTCAATGATCTTGAGTTGCAACTGCTCCTTTTGCAGTGACAGCTCCGTCTGTAGAGAAGGAGCAGGGGTTGGAGGAGAAGTCAGAGAGAGGAAGTGGAAAAGATCCAGAGAGTCATGGAGGAGCGCCCACGAATCATCACTCTGCCCTTCATTCAACCAGCACTCACTGGGCCCTTGAATATGCCAGGCACTATGCCAGTCACCAAGGACCCAGCAACAAGTCAAGTGCCACCTCACTGTAAACCCTGGGCTCTGAGGCTGGGCAACCCAGCCATGTGTTTGTAAGGTGGACCCTCTACCAGGCCCCCCACCCAACGTGAGCAGGAAGGAAGCTCATTAGGGGGTTCCCGCTCCTTTCAGTGGACCTGGAGCCATCCAGGGGAGCAGCTTACAGGAGAAAGGGGACCCAGCCCAGCTCAGCCCAGCCCAGCCCAGCCCAGGGAGCGTCCCATGGCAGTAAGAGGGTACAGCGTTTCTGTGGCATGACGTGAGGCTTGTGTTGCAAGCAGGAGTCTGGGTTGCCGCCAGCGGGGAGTCCGTCTGGGCAGGCACAGCTATAAACCTGTTTATGGGAAATGGAGCGTACTTTGCAGTCTGGGCAAGATTGGGACTTTATTCAAGTCCCTAGGGGAGGAGAGGGGCCAGTGAGCGAGGCAATGAGGGTGGATGTGAGAAGGGAAAGAGAGGATCTAGGGTCCATCCTCAGGAAGAGAATAGGGGCTGTCAGGGTCTGGGGTGGGTTGGGAAGAGGATCTATCAGGAGTGAACTGGGACATGAGCTCTGATATGAAAAGTGTGGATAATAGCTTCCTTCCGTTGGAGAAACACCCTTCTCTGAAAAGCAGCTACAACACAAAGAAAAGGGGGAGCACGGACTATGTGGATGCTCAGTCACCCAGCTGTGTCTGACTCTGTGACCCCATGGACTGTAGCCCTTCAGGCTCCCCTGCCCATAGGATCTCCCAGGCAAGAATACTCAAGTGGGTTGCCATTTCCCTCTCCAGGGGAATCTTCCTAAGCCAGGAATTGAACCCACACCTTCTGCTTTGCAGGCAGGTTCTTTATCGGTTGAACCACTGGGGAAGCCCGCATGAAGCTAAGGCCAATCCAGTCCAGCAAAGAGGCACCTCTTTTGCTCTATGGGTTCCCCACTGGTGCTCCTAAAACACCTTCCAGTTTGAAAGGCAGATGAGTGATCTCCCCCTGAAAGCAGGAAGACCAGGCATCCGAGAGCACCCCAGAGTGCTCAAGGTCTCCCCGTTACACTGGATTTTGAACAGAGTCCCAACCCTTTCCAGCCATCTCCTTGAGGAAACTCAAGAAGAATCAAGATGTGGACGCCACAAACTACCAGGAATGTGAGCTCTGCTGGCAAGGAGTCCTGAGCAGCTGTGCGCACACGTCACAATTCCTGGATGCTCCCCGAGGCCAGGGCGAGCTGGTGGGTCCCTGGTGCAGAGACCCAGGAAAGTGGACTGATGGAGGAGGGAGCATCCTGGCTTTCGTGGAAAAGAGCACTGAGAAGCTGGTAGGGAAGGTGGGAAGGACTGGGGCGGGAGCCGAAAAGCTCCCAGACCTGAAGCCCCGGATTCCCACCCCGCCCCTCTGCCCACACCCCGGGGCTCTCCAGGCCGCAGACTCTTAGTTCTTCTCAGGAAGCCAGCGCCCCACCAGCTACACACAAGAAACCCCACAACATGGAAAATGCCACCGGCCAAGATGAGAAATGTCTGTGAAGAGGAACGAAAGTGGATGAGGACAGGGGTTTGGCCCAATCTCTGGACAGAGGCTGGAAGAAGCCAGCCGTCCACAGACAGGGTGGAGGGAGGGTGGAGAGCAGAGACAAAAAGACCCCACGTGGGCAGTGGAGACACTGCAGGAGGCGGGCGGAGCCAAGCCCAAAACACAGAAGTGGGCAGAGCTGGTGGCCTGGAACGTTCATGAGAAGCCTGGCACTGGCAATGGGTCCAAGCTGTGAGAAAGAAGCCTAAAGGCTGAACAGTGCTGGGCAACTTTCCCATTCCTGGATAACCCCCTCACCCCCTCACTTGCAGCAAGCAAGGCCTGAGGAGGTGGGGGGGAGGCGCTGGAATCCACCTCCCCCTGCAGCTGAGATGTTGTCACCAGCCCAGAGATGAGCGGCTGGCACCTGGGTTCCTCACCCCCACCTCTCACCCAGAACAAGGAAAGCAGAGAGCAAACGTGCATTCACTCCCCAGGCCTGGGGAAGCGGTGACAAGGCAACTCTTCGGTGAAACAAGCCTGGGGGAATCCAGGAGGGACCCTACTCAGAGCCCAGGACTGGGAGTCCAAAGTTTTCAATCCAGGTACCACCACCTCCAGGCAGGCGGCCTTTGCAAGTTACTAAACTCCTCCATGCCCCAGTCACTCCATCTTTCATGGAGGTAGGAGGAGGACCACCTCCCGAGCAGGTGAGACTCTAGAGAAAAGCACTGGCCACTGGCCCCGTCACCACTGCTGTGTCAGGCACCTTCCATGGGCCGGAGCTCGGGGGGGAGAGGACAGGGAGGCAGGCAGGCCCGCAGGGCAGGTAAGCCAGGAGAGCAGGCAGGGGTGAGCAGGTGGGTCTTGGTGGTGTTCAGTGGTTGGGATGCTGTGTGCCAGAGTCCAGGTGTGGTGTGTACACCGTCAGGATACAGAGTGAAGTGTACAAAAAGGAGGGAGGTCAAGACATCAGGCTGAGAATGTGAAGTGAAGTGAAAGTCACTCAGTTGTGTCCGACTCTTTGCGACCCCATAGACTGTAGCCCACCAGGCTCCTCTGTCCATGGNCTGTGTGCCAGAGTCCAGGTGTGGTGTGTACACCGTCAGGATACAGAGTGAAGTGTACAAAAAGGAGGGAGGTCAAGACATCAGGCTGAGAATGTGAAGTGAAGTGAAAGTCACTCAGTTGTGTCCGACTCTTTGCGACCCCATAGACTGTAGCCCACCAGGCTCCTCTGTCCATGGGATTCTCCAGGCAAGAATACTGGAGTGGGCAGCCATGCTCTCCTCCAGGGGATCATCTTGACCCAGGGATAGAACCCAGATCTCCTGCATTGCAGGTAGATTATTTACCATATGAGCCGCCAGGAAAGCTCTGGGGATGTAGAGACTAGATGGTGGCTAACTGAAGATTGGAGGCCGCTGGGGAAAACAGAACAGAAGGAGGATAAACGGGGTGCAGGAGGGCTACCCCCTGTGAGTGGTAGAAGGTTTTCCTAGAGAAGTGGGAGGTGAGGAGCCAGTGGAATGCACAGAGGTCTGTGCATTGGGAATGTCTTACCCACAAGAGCACAGACTCACTGGCCAAGAGGGAGGAAGATGGCATTGAATCCCCTGGGGGGGGGGCTTTAGAACAGTGAAGAGCCTCAGCCAAGGGCAGCAGGAGTCACCCCCAGGGGTCCAGCCTGCGTAAGAGAGGCTGGGAAGAGGGAGGCTAGTGGGAGGGATGTGCCGAGGAGAGCCAGAGATGCTGGCCAGTGACCTGGGACGGGTGGAGGGAGAGGCTGCCAGCCATCTGGAAACATATTCAAGGGCAGGGTCAAAAGCGGATCCTTGCTGTCTGCAGCCGTGGGTGGCAGCATCAGTCAGGGCGGCAGAGACTGGTCTCCTGGTTTCTTTGGGGCACCGGGGAAGTCAACACGGGTGGAGTGGGGGCCTTGCAAGCCCCAACTTGCCGAGCACAGTGGGATCTTGGAAGGGACCTGGGGTTGTGAATTCAGTGCTACTAGAAGGGTCTGCTCTCACGTCTGGGGTGAGTGGTACCCTGTTAGGAGAGGAGGGTTTGGGCTGAGACCTCTGGGGATGTGAACAGCATCCGTTTAGTCCTTGGCAATTTTCCCCTGCTGGCCAGGCTGCACAAAAGCCAGACAAGGCAGGAGACAGAAAACAATACAACATAGGAAGGTTCTGAAATACTGGGTTCTCCTGTCACCATAGAAGGAAGGACCCTAACTGCTTTGTTGACCATCCACTGTGTGTTTGCATTTCTCCTTTCATCTCAAAAGCCCCCTGGGGAGGTAAGCCGTGTTGTCCCCATTTTACAGGTACAGAAAACAAGGCCGAGGCAGATTGAGGAGCTTGCCTGAGTTTTCCCAGTGAGGAAATGAGAGGACCACGACACAGAGACAGGACTCACCTTGGTTACATGGCCTCAACCCCTGGGCTGTTCTCTGTATCATCCAGGACATCGTAGTGCTAGGCCTCCCCACCCTCTACCTCATAGATGAGGCAGTTCATGGGTTCTGCCTCTCTCCCTGTCCTCCCCACACCTCCCCGTCACCCCCTAAGGCCCCGCTTTCTCCTTTTCCTCCCTGGGCTTGCTAAGTTGTTTTGAGTCATGTGCGACTCTTTGCAACCCTATTGGACTCTAGCCCCCCAAGCTCCTCTGTCCATGGAATTCTCCAGGCAAGAATATTGGAATGGGTTGCCATACCCTCCTCCAGGGGATCTTCCTGACCCAGGGATCAAACCTGTGTCTTTCAAGCCTTCTGCACTGGCAGGTGGGTTCTTCACCACTAGCATCACCTGGGAAGCCCTTCCCTCCTGCCTAGGAATCTGATTAAATCCCCTGATGTCTGATGGGGCCTCAGCTCCTGTCGGCTCCACCCCGTCTACACCTCCCTCCGACTACCCTCTGCTCCCTGCTCACCCCCTCCGCCCTGCCCAGGCCTGCCTCTAAATGCCTTCTTTGTTCCCTTCTCCCACACCCCTCCTGCTGCCGCTCGCTCTGTGGCTGGGATGGGCCCTGTGTAGGCCACCCAGTCTTGAAATCCTTCCGGCCTCGGGGGAGCAAAGAGGTGGCTGGCAGCTGGTGGTGCCTCGGCCTGGACAGACAGGGCCTTCAGATGCAGACACACCTGAGCACTCACCTGAACAGGTGTGCCTGTGCTGCCCCAGGGAAGGGGAAATGGGGCCCAGGATCCTCCTCTGGTCTGAATTAACCACACGGGCCACTGGCTATGACATTTGCCAAATGAGCCAGTTAATTGCCAAATTTGTACTTTCAGACAAACGGTAATTATCTGGATAAGAATCTGAAATGCTGGATAGATTTCCCCATTCCCACCCAGATGTCAACCAGCCCAGCATTCGTCAGCTTCGTTGGGACTCGCCATTCCTCCTGCTTCCTTGGACGTCAGGATGCAGAAGGGGCAAGATGGGCGGGGAAGAGCATCATCCAAGCGAACTTACAGAGGTCATCCCACTGCCTTTCTCACTCACCCTGTCCCAGGGCAGTTTTCCCCCCAATATCTCTGAAAAGAGTGGTCCCAGACACCCCCCCCACCCCCATTCCAGGCCTTTAAGCCACCTGGCTCCTCTTCCTGAACTTGGTCATGGTGGTCCACCTGGAAAGCCCCAAAATCCCAGACCAGCACATCTCCCAAAGCTCAAAGACCAGCAATTGCCCATGGCCAGCAGCCTGGCAGCTCAGACTTCATGAAAAACTGAGCAATGAGACCAGAGGCAAAGCCATAGACCACTGTGGCAGAAAGGAACTGAGCCAAATGATGGCGTCAGGAGAGTGGCCGAGATGTTGAATCTGAGCTGCACTACTGAGTTAGGACCTTGCCCTCCAGAGCAATGCTTGTCCTGAGCGCTCTTCCCCGTGCTTGGCCAGACTGCCGACCTAGAGCCCGGAGAAACCTGACCCGTTGCAGCAGAAGGTACTCGGGAGAGACAGAAGACAGGCCCTGAGACACAGCAAAGGATGGATGTGTACATTGCAAGGGCTTCCCAGGTGGTGCTAGTGGTAAAGAACCCGCCTGCCAATGCAACAGACGTAAGAGACGTGAGTTTGATCCCTGGGTCGGGAAGATCCCCTGAGGCAGGGCATGGCAACCCACTCCAGTATTCTTGCCTGGGAAATCCCCTGGACAGTGGAGTCTGGGGGGCTGCAGTCCATAGGGGTCACAGAAGAGTCAGACATGACTTAGCAACTAAACAACAACAGAAATCTCATCAGTCCAAGCCAGAGGCAGAGGAGTGCAGCTCAGGACATCTGTGGACCCTGCCTGAGACATTCAGAGCGGAACCGGAAACCTTCTGATCTTGGGTCAGCAGAGGAAGGCCTGTCGTGCTGGCGGCACACCTAGTAGCCTTTCTCCAACACCACCTCTGCTCGGATTCTGCAGAGGAGGCCCAGACGTACTGCAGCCCGGGGTGTTGTCTACAGTCTCAGGCAAGAAACCGTGTTAGGTCAGTGATGGCCTCATCGGGGCCTCACCGACCAGCCTGCAGAACAGGTTCCGGACAGGACTTCTTGCAAAAAAGTTGTGTGTGGGCTGATGTTTGGGTCTGCAGGGGCTGCCTCTGAAGGGTGTCAGGCTGACAGGCTCATTCACTTTGATCTGTCAACCTACCTAAGGCTGCCAACGCCCCCAGTGTCTGACATTCCAGCGGGGCTAGGCCTGGACAAAGAGCTCCACTCCATCTCTGTCTCCACTCAGCTGCTCAGCACCACCCTTCCCTGCCTACCTATGCTGCAGCACACACACACACACACACACACACACACACAGTCGGAAGGTCCCACCACTTAAGTCACTCCAGAGGCTCAGACATTTTCCCCTGAGGCCCTCTAAGGCACACATCTCGTGAATCCCATCCCTCTTCCCCCAGTAGCTCTCACACACTGGGAGAGGACTCAGGAGGCTTCTTCCTTAAGCACTGATCCTGGACAGGTCCCTTCCTTCCTCTGGGCCTGTGTTCCCACGCAAGGTCGAGAGGAGACAGCAAGATTGCGCATTCTCCATCCAGCCTAGCATTCTGTCCTCTCCAAGTTGGTGTTTACTTACAGCCGCTGCTGTGTAACTAGGCGGGTGCACCCCAGACTGGTTTGTGCGTCTGAGCTCTGCCTCTTGACCTACATCACGAGCCCTAGAGCATGAACTCCAAGTCCCAGGTGCTGCCAGAGAAAACTGCCCAAGACTGTCCTATCCTCTGGGGCACTCAGGGTTTTCTTAAGTGGAGATACCCTGGTTTCAAATAAAATTTGGGACCAAGCCCTACACATATAACAGATAAGTAAGAGTTGCTGTTGTTCAGTTGTGTCCGACTCTTCTGTGACCCCATGGACTGTAGCCCACCAGGCTCTGCTTCCATGGGATTCTCCAGGCAACAGTACTGGAGTGGGTAGGTGCTGGAAAAATCCCATGGACAGAAGAGCCTGGCGGTCTACTTCCAGAGGGCTGTAAAGATTCGGACATGACTGAGCGTGAGCATGGCACAGCTGCTTGCAGAAGCGACAGGAACCTGGGCCCCTGCCTTCTTGGCATCAGTTTGCCCCCCTCCTCATCCCTGACATCTCAGAGACATTCCTAAGAATCTTCAGGCTCCAGGGGGTACTGTGAAAACTCCCAGTCTAGTCCAACCCCTTAGTTTCATGTGAAGGGAAACCAAGCCTGAGAGAACATAAGGGACTTGTCCACTGTCTTACAGCCGGTTCGAGGAAAAACTAAGACTGGAGCTGAGGTCTCCTAAAACCCAGCCTGGGGCTCTGCAATTTCTTGGTTGTGGTGGTTGAGGATAATTAACCCGCAATCTGTTTTGATTCCTTAAGTGAGATCCTGGAGGAGATCCATGGCTTCTGCCCCAGCTCCATCTCCCTGTCTGAAGCCTGAAGCCAGGCTGGGGTCAGGGAGTTAGGGAGACTAGGACCACCTTTCTTTCCTGGGCCAAATGAGGCTCCTGAAAGGCCTGTTTGAGTCTTTTGTCCTCTCTGACCCGTCTCTCCTGCCCAGGAGTATGGATAGGAAAGAGTGACCCACAGACTTCAGGTCAGGAAGGCTGGGCACAGAGGAGGGTTGTGCTGCCCCATTCTGTGGGGTGCAGAAAGCAGAGTCCCCTGCCTTGACAATGAGCATGGCTGACCCCGGCTGGAGGCCGCCCCACGTCAGGGGGCTATGTTGTTGGGGGAGGAGTCCCAGCATCTGTGGAGCCACAGACGAGCCCTTATCCCAGCACAGCCTCTCCAGGAGTAAGGTGTACCACATTCACAAGCCTCCACACGCCTCTGCTCCTCCCTGCAGAAGCACAGGCAGAACACATACACAGAACACATGCAAACACACTCACATACCACATATACAGTCATATGCAAGCATCTGTACACAGATATAAACACCCACGTGCATGTAAAACACACGCACACACGTGTAAAACACAAGCACACACATGTACACCCCTCCCCCCCGACTCCAACCGTCACTATGAGTGTCCACCTATAGGCAACAGCCACACACACAAAGCAGTGAGCGTCCAGCTGAGGGAAGGATAAAGGAGGCTGCTGGGAGTGTCAAGACTGGCTGGGGGATCAGACAGAACAAGAAGGAGCCACTGTCCTACAGAGACCAATTCCGAGGTCAAGGGAGAAAGGGCCTTGACGTGGTCCCCAAATTCCCTCCTCCTCACCCATGACTTAGCCCCACGAGCCAGTCCTCGTCAGCTAGGAAGAATTTTCTCTCCCTTAAGTAGAAAGAGGTGGCTTTCCCAGTGGCTCAGACAGTAAAGAATCTGCCTGCAAGGCAGAAGACCCGGGTTTGACCCCTGGGTGGGGAAGATCCCCTGGAGAAGGAAATGGCAATCCACTCCAGTATTCTTGCCTGGAGAATTCCATGGATAGAGGAGCCTGGTGGGCTACAGTCCATGAAGTCACAAAGAGTTGGACACGACTGAGTGACTTAGCACCTAAGCAGAAAGGAAGGAAGAAGCACCCAGCCAGGCAGAGAGCCCAGGACGGAATGCTGATTTCTTGGCCTGACTTGAATTTATCCTATGACCTTGGCCAAGCCCCCCATCTTTGCTGAGCCCCTCTTTGCTCATTTAGGAGATGACTTGACTCCTGAGGCCTTAGAGGATTGGGGAACCATCTCTGACTTCCAGTCTCGGGGTGGGAGGGGAAAGGACTGTTTTCTGAAAGAACCAGGAACAGCAGAGAGGTAAGCCCCAGACCCTGGGAGCGCCCAGTGGAGTAGGTGAGGTGGGAGGGCACTGTGCGGGCGGCCAGCTCTTACCTCCTTCTCGGCCTTGGCCTCTTCCACGGTCACGGTGCTGTGGTTCTTGTGCTCCTGGAACATACAGAGGTAGCAGATACAGGTCTGGTCCGTCTGGCAGAAGAGCTCCATGGTCTTGCCGTGTAGGGGGCACTTGCGGGCCTCGAAGTCCCGGATGGGCTCGAGCAGCTGGTGGTCGCGGAAGGCGGCGCCCTCCAGGTGGGGCTTGAGGTGCAGCTCGCAGAAGGAGGCCTGGCACACCAGGCAGGACTTGACGGCCTTCTGCTTGTTGCCGATGCACGAATCGCACAGGACCTCCTCGGAGCCCGACTTGGAGCGCAGGAGGGTGCTGGAGTCGCCCCGGGGGTAGCTGCTCCGCCGGACATCCCCAGGCTCCACGATGGACACCGAGGGCTTCCGGGGCTCCGAGAATATGGACCTGCGCGGCTCCCCCTTCTCGGCAAAGGTGACAGGCGGCTTCTTGGCAGCCCCTAGCTGGAGCCCGGCGTAGGGCGATCTCCTGCCTTCCCCAGAGTCCATGCTGAAGTAGCTGGAGCCCTTGTCATCCACCGACTCAACAAAATGGATAATGGGCCGCCGCCACTCGCTGCCGGAGAACAGGGAGCTCTTGCCTTCTCCCGGCTTCAGGGCGCCGCCTGCGCCCTTGCCCTCGGCCACCTCCCCGCCGTGCCCGTTGGCAGTCTTGGCCTCTTTGCCTTCAGCTTTGACCCCATTCTCCAGGCTGCCGTTGGGGCTCAGGGGGCTGCGGGCATCCCTGACTTCCGGGCTGGCCCCGTTGCTCCTGGAGGCGTCTGCAGCTTCCATCGCGGCTCACCTGGCTGGTCTGTGTTGGGCGCGCTGGCGGTTCAGGTGGGTGACCTCTCGGCGGCAGCGTCTCTGCAGGAGTGAGACCGGCAGCCACGGAGCCCGAGACACACCTACCGGGAGGGGAGAGGAGGGCCTGACAACGGGCAGGCGGCTCCCAGAGCCAGCAGAGCGGCTAATTATACAGAGGGGCCACGCCCTGCACATTCATACCTAACCTGGTTTTTTAAAGAAGTGTTTTTATTCTTCCCCAGTTTAATTATTTTCCACGGCTCAGCAACCAGTTGGGCTGCTTCCTTCTGATACACTTTCTTCTCATCAGGAAAGCGGGCGCCTCTGTCCTCACAGGTGGGCAGGCTTCACTGAGCCAAGCTAGCCGTGGGACAGAAGGTGAGGTGTCCACAGAGGCCCACGGGACCCAGGGCTATTTAACTGGGTCACACAAGCCAAATAATCTTGAAACTTGGTGGCCTGGGTTTCAGAGGAATATCCCCCTGCCGCCCTGAGACATTGGAGTTGCTTATCTTTTTTTTTTTAATTTCCATCAAAAGGTTTAGTACTTTTTAAAATTAGAGGATAATTGTTTTACAATATTGTGTTTGACTTCCTGTCTTAAAAGGAATGAGGGGCTCCACTTGATTTGGATTTCAGGCTTTGGAGTGAGGTAGTTACTGATTCTGGAAACCTATGTGCCAACTTCCAGGCACTGTGTCAGGTATGTTACCTATATGAGCTCACTTATATAACCTTGAAAGGTTATATAAACCTCTCAAGGGGCTTCCCTGGTGGCTTAGTGTTAAAGAATCTGCCTGCAATGCAGGAGTCACAGGAGACGTGGGTTCAACCCCTGGNGGAGTTAGGGAGACTAGGACCACCTTTCTTTCCTGGGCCAAATGAGGCTCCTGAAAGGCCTGTTTGAGTCTTTTGTCCTCTCTGACCCGTCTCTCCTGCCCAGGAGTATGGATAGGAAAGAGTGACCCACAGACTTCAGGTCAGGAAGGCTGGGCACAGAGGAGGGTTGTGCTGCCCCATTCTGTGGGGTGCAGAAAGCAGAGTCCCCTGCCTTGACAATGAGCATGGCTGACCCCGGCTGGAGGCCGCCCCACGTCAGGGGGCTATGTTGTTGGGGGAGGAGTCCCAGCATCTGTGGAGCCACAGACGAGCCCTTATCCCAGCACAGCCTCTCCAGGAGTAAGGTGTACCACATTCACAAGCCTCCACACGCCTCTGCTCCTCCCTGCAGAAGCACAGGCAGAACACATACACAGAACACATGCAAACACACTCACATACCACATATACAGTCATATGCAAGCATCTGTACACAGATATAAACACCCACGTGCATGTAAAACACACGCACACACGTGTAAAACACAAGCACACACATGTACACCCCTCCCCCCCGACTCCAACCGTCACTATGAGTGTCCACCTATAGGCAACAGCCACACACACAAAGCAGTGAGCGTCCAGCTGAGGGAAGGATAAAGGAGGCTGCTGGGAGTGTCAAGACTGGCTGGGGGATCAGACAGAACAAGAAGGAGCCACTGTCCTACAGAGACCAATTCCGAGGTCAAGGGAGAAAGGGCCTTGACGTGGTCCCCAAATTCCCTCCTCCTCACCCATGACTTAGCCCCACGAGCCAGTCCTCGTCAGCTAGGAAGAATTTTCTCTCCCTTAAGTAGAAAGAGGTGGCTTTCCCAGTGGCTCAGACAGTAAAGAATCTGCCTGCAAGGCAGAAGACCCGGGTTTGACCCCTGGGTGGGGAAGATCCCCTGGAGAAGGAAATGGCAATCCACTCCAGTATTCTTGCCTGGAGAATTCCATGGATAGAGGAGCCTGGTGGGCTACAGTCCATGAAGTCACAAAGAGTTGGACACGACTGAGTGACTTAGCACCTAAGCAGAAAGGAAGGAAGAAGCACCCAGCCAGGCAGAGAGCCCAGGACGGAATGCTGATTTCTTGGCCTGACTTGAATTTATCCTATGACCTTGGCCAAGCCCCCCATCTTTGCTGAGCCCCTCTTTGCTCATTTAGGAGATGACTTGACTCCTGAGGCCTTAGAGGATTGGGGAACCATCTCTGACTTCCAGTCTCGGGGTGGGAGGGGAAAGGACTGTTTTCTGAAAGAACCAGGAACAGCAGAGAGGTAAGCCCCAGACCCTGGGAGCGCCCAGTGGAGTAGGTGAGGTGGGAGGGCACTGTGCGGGCGGCCAGCTCTTACCTCCTTCTCGGCCTTGGCCTCTTCCACGGTCACGGTGCTGTGGTTCTTGTGCTCCTGGAACATACAGAGGTAGCAGATACAGGTCTGGTCCGTCTGGCAGAAGAGCTCCATGGTCTTGCCGTGTAGGGGGCACTTGCGGGCCTCGAAGTCCCGGATGGGCTCGAGCAGCTGGTGGTCGCGGAAGGCGGCGCCCTCCAGGTGGGGCTTGAGGTGCAGCTCGCAGAAGGAGGCCTGGCACACCAGGCAGGACTTGACGGCCTTCTGCTTGTTGCCGATGCACGAATCGCACAGGACCTCCTCGGAGCCCGACTTGGAGCGCAGGAGGGTGCTGGAGTCGCCCCGGGGGTAGCTGCTCCGCCGGACATCCCCAGGCTCCACGATGGACACCGAGGGCTTCCGGGGCTCCGAGAATATGGACCTGCGCGGCTCCCCCTTCTCGGCAAAGGTGACAGGCGGCTTCTTGGCAGCCCCTAGCTGGAGCCCGGCGTAGGGCGATCTCCTGCCTTCCCCAGAGTCCATGCTGAAGTAGCTGGAGCCCTTGTCATCCACCGACTCAACAAAATGGATAATGGGCCGCCGCCACTCGCTGCCGGAGAACAGGGAGCTCTTGCCTTCTCCCGGCTTCAGGGCGCCGCCTGCGCCCTTGCCCTCGGCCACCTCCCCGCCGTGCCCGTTGGCAGTCTTGGCCTCTTTGCCTTCAGCTTTGACCCCATTCTCCAGGCTGCCGTTGGGGCTCAGGGGGCTGCGGGCATCCCTGACTTCCGGGCTGGCCCCGTTGCTCCTGGAGGCGTCTGCAGCTTCCATCGCGGCTCACCTGGCTGGTCTGTGTTGGGCGCGCTGGCGGTTCAGGTGGGTGACCTCTCGGCGGCAGCGTCTCTGCAGGAGTGAGACCGGCAGCCACGGAGCCCGAGACACACCTACCGGGAGGGGAGAGGAGGGCCTGACAACGGGCAGGCGGCTCCCAGAGCCAGCAGAGCGGCTAATTATACAGAGGGGCCACGCCCTGCACATTCATACCTAACCTGGTTTTTTAAAGAAGTGTTTTTATTCTTCCCCAGTTTAATTATTTTCCACGGCTCAGCAACCAGTTGGGCTGCTTCCTTCTGATACACTTTCTTCTCATCAGGAAAGCGGGCGCCTCTGTCCTCACAGGTGGGCAGGCTTCACTGAGCCAAGCTAGCCGTGGGACAGAAGGTGAGGTGTCCACAGAGGCCCACGGGACCCAGGGCTATTTAACTGGGTCACACAAGCCAAATAATCTTGAAACTTGGTGGCCTGGGTTTCAGAGGAATATCCCCCTGCCGCCCTGAGACATTGGAGTTGCTTATCTTTTTTTTTTTAATTTCCATCAAAAGGTTTAGTACTTTTTAAAATTAGAGGATAATTGTTTTACAATATTGTGTTTGACTTCCTGTCTTAAAAGGAATGAGGGGCTCCACTTGATTTGGATTTCAGGCTTTGGAGTGAGGTAGTTACTGATTCTGGAAACCTATGTGCCAACTTCCAGGCACTGTGTCAGGTATGTTACCTATATGAGCTCACTTATATAACCTTGAAAGGTTATATAAACCTCTCAAGGGGCTTCCCTGGTGGCTTAGTGTTAAAGAATCTGCCTGCAATGCAGGAGTCACAGGAGACGTGGGTTCAACCCCTGGGTCAGGAAGATCCCCTGGAGGAGGGCATGGGAACCCACTCCAGTATTCTTGCCTGGAGAATCCCATGGACTGAGGAGCCCGGAGGCTACAGCCCATAGTGTCCCAAAGAGTCAGACAAGACTGAAGCGACTTATCTCACACACACACACACACACACACACACACACACACACACACGCAAGCTTCCAACATATTCAAATATCTCCATTTAATAGATGAGAAAATTGAAGCTCTAAGAAGGCAACTTGCTGGCCTGCCTCAAGTGGTGGAGCTAAAATTTGAACCCAAGGCCTTTGAGAACCACCTATCTCAGTGGAAGACAGCTTCGGGAAGTCATGTCCCACCCAGCGGCCCTAACAAGATGCTTACGGCTTTATGTTGTTTCTATCAGAACAAGTTAGAACCTGCTTGGATCCAAAGGACAGGGAGACAGTAGTGAGGGACAGAAACACAAGCAGTGCCAGGCCAGGTGGCAGCGTCCTCAGGGGCCCCCACCAAGGGAAGGGCTGTGCCTCTTCCCGGCCGGGCTGGACTGGACAGAGCAGAGGTGGGAGTGGCTGGGGTGGTGGGTTCCAGGCTGTGTGTAAGGGAGTGGGTTTCCTTCCCCTCGAATCCAGGTCAAACTCTGGGAGCCCCCGCCCCTTTGGCTCACCAGGCCGAACAGCTAATCCTCTGCAGCAACAACTCCTGGGAAGGAGAGCAGAGACAAGCTTAGCTCCCCAAGCAGCCAGAGTTTTAAGAGCAGGTGTGGGGGTGGAGAGTGCTGCTTTATCGTGAAGATTCCCTCTCACCTTGTGTCTCTGTTCTCAGGCTTCACAGGAGCCCTGACTCATGTGAACTCACTGGTGAGTGGTCCAAGAGTTCGTGGGGGCTGCTGGGGGCAGGAAACACTTTCTCAAAAAGTCTTGCTCAGGACTTCTTTGGTGGACCAGTGGCTGAGACTCCACACTCCCAAGGTAGGGGGCTCAGGTTTCATCCCTGGTCAGGGAACTAGATCCCATATGCTGCAAAACTAAAGATCCCAAATGCCACAACTTTAAGTTGGCATGCCACGACAAAAATCTCACATGCTGCAGCTAAGACCTGCCATAGTCAAAATAAATTTAAAATTAAATTTTTTTTTTAAGTCAGGCCCACTTCCACTGGGCTCTTGCCTGAGGTGTGGAGGGAAAGGAAGAGAGACAGAGGTGGAGCCATACCGCTCCTTCCCCTGCTGGTGTCTCCTGGGCCCTGTGAGAACAGGCTGTGAGCAGAGAGGGCAAGCAGCAGCAGAAGGGGAAAAGCAAAGTGCTCTGCTTACAAGCCCAACATCAGTGCTGGCTGCCTCTCCCTAGTGAGGAGGCCTCTGCTAGTCTTAGAGTTCATGCTCCATCTTTCAGAAGTCTAGGAAAGATTCTGAACCTGAAAAATAGGCTGACACAGAAAAGATGCTCAAAAAGCATTTGTGGAAGGATGGATGGATGGACGGACGGATGGATGGATATGTGGGTGAATATATAGAAGAAACAAAAGTTAGATGGATCTGAGTTGGAAATGAATGGGTGGATGGATGGATAATATTAACAGATGTATGGATGATGGGTGAGTGGGCCGTAGGATGAAGGATTGACAGATGGACAGCGGAAGGATGGTGGATGGATGGATGAGTAGGTAAGTGGGGAACTGGATAAAGTGACTTTAAAAAAGGAAGGGAAGGGGAGGAAGGAAGATTTGTGGAAAGGAGACAGGGAAGAGAAAGGATGGAAGGAAATGGACGGTAACACGTGGGCAGGTAGTAGGTAGGCAAATGTGCTGATAAACACTTAGCAACTGTCTCTTCCAGAGCAAGAAAAGCACCGGTTCATAGTGTTTGCCAGTTTCTTCTACCCTGGCCAATTTCAAGCCACCAACATGAGATGTGCTGGGAAGACATGAATACGGTCAGCTCCCGACAAGCTCAGGCCATTGTGAGCCAGCCCAGGGCATCACAGGGCATTGGTGGGTAGCTGGGTACAATGAATTAATATAGGAGTGGAGGGCAGAAAAAGAAAAAAGATGATGGAGAATTCAACTCTCAACTGTCCTGAGAGAGGAAAATGAGTTCAAGTGATTTCAAGGCAGTGGAAGATAAGGCTACCTTATCTCTTCCACAAGGCTTTCCCCCTTGACCCGGGCCCACAGATTGCTCCCTCCTCTGGATCCCTGAAACATCACTGTCTGTCCTGCTCAGGGGTATTTGTCTCAGACCACCCGATGGTGTTAATTACTCACTCATTCACATTGATATTTCAGCATCCTACCACGTGCCAGGCTCTAAACAAGGGACTGACCACACCGCATGAATGAATCCCAGATCTCGTGGTGGGGGAACTTCCAGTCCAGTGGGAAAACAAACCAGTGAGTCAATCATTTGAATCTGGCATGAACGTGAATGAGAGAAATCCATGTGTGAGGCCTAAGATGCCCAGGGGAGGGAAGAGT
Source organism: Neotragus moschatus (assembly GCA_006410615.1). Taxonomy (NCBI): domain Eukaryota; kingdom Metazoa; phylum Chordata; class Mammalia; order Artiodactyla; family Bovidae; genus Neotragus; species Neotragus moschatus. The sequence goes on along the minus strand of SJYA01002098.1, from coordinate 877,326 downwards.
CCAGGCCATGCTCTGAGAGGCAGTCCCTCCAACTAGGCTGAGCACAGCTCACTTCCCATGCACAAAGGTGTCCTCTCTGACCAGACCGAGGCAGCATTTGATTTGACTCAGCAGATATTTATTCAGTTGAGTTCTCAGTCCGTGTTGGTTGCTCAGAGTTTTGGTCCACCCAGACGAAGCCCCAGCCCTTCCTCACTCTAGATGCATGGTGGACTCTAGGTGGAATGTCCTAGGAATCCCCAGAATCCAAAAGTTGAAAAGGAGAAGCCAAAGAAACAGTTGTGTCTCCAGGGACACTGTGACTCCAGGCACACCAGCCCCAGGGCTGAGCTAAAGAGGAAGGATTTCTACCCTAACCCTTACCTTAACCTCTGGAGTACTGAGGTCTGGGTTGGGCACTGGGGACCATCCACAGCAACATGATTGCTCTTAGGGCTCCCCCAAACCTTCACTCCAGTTCTGCCATTGCGTCCCCCCATCAACATGTGGAGCCATCTGCTAGGATCTAGCTGCACTTGATCCCAAATCTGTTGCACAGGCGCCACAAAAGGGCATTTGCTGATGCTAGCAGAACCTACGTGTCACATGCAAGCTGGCCAAAAGCCCCCAAAGGCGGCCACATCCATCACTGTGACTTGGAGGTGAGGGGTCTCCTGGGAGTAGAAGAAACTTTGTTTTTAAAGACTTTGAAAGAAAGAGGTCCATGGAAGCCCCTCCATCACTCATCTCCCTCCTTATCCAGTTCTCCCTCTGGTCTGGCTTAAAGCCTTCTTGCTGCAGTGTTTCTCCCTATACCAAGTGATGGTGGAATGTGAGTGGCTGCCGGCCCCAACCTCATCCCTTGCAAGGGTTAGGAGGTAAGAAGAGCTGGCAGGTGTGGCTTCCAAAGGAGTCCTGTGAAGCCAGGGAGAATTCTTCTTCTTCAAACTAAGTATGTCCAGCTAGCCAGCCCCCACTGAGTCCCTTCTTCCCACGCACACTGGTCAGCCAACCCCAAGACTCCTCCCAGCCTTCTTTCATGAGGCATCTCCAAGCCATTCCCCTCCTGGAAGCCTCCCTTGATTCAGCGGGTGGAGCAGCCTCACCCACCCACCTCTGCGGCCTGGCAGCACCTGATTCCCTCCCCAGTCACCTTCAGATGAAAGAGGAAACCCCTTTAAAAGGAGAAAGCTCCTCCCATCCCCTTGGGATCCCAAGGTTGGGAGGGAGCAGTCAGCGGGTCCATCCCTTGCCTCCGAGCAAAACTGTATCTAAAAATGTCCTCCAAAAGATTTGCAACCATGACCTCCCTCAGCCATTCAGTTTCAAGCTTTGGGACTATTTGCTGCAGGAACATCTTCTTTGACTCTATCTGAGCCTCATGCCCTGAGAAAGATAAGCTAAGGGGCAGTTGTGTCCAAGAGAGGAGGGCGCTGACCCAGTCTTAGTGCTGGCATGGCTCTTTCGACTTGCCTGTATCTCTGTCTTTCTGTGCCTCTGGTTGTAGACAGCAGCCTTGGGACTCTCAAGGCTGTGGTGATTCAAAACTTTGTGTGTTAGTCATTCAGTTGTGTTCAACTCTTTGCGACCCCATGAACTGTAGCCCTCCAGGCTCCTCTGTCCATGGAATTTTCCAGGCAAGAATACTGAAGTGGGTTGCCATTTCCTTCTCCAGGGGAACTTCCTGACCCAGGGATCAAACCCACTGTTCCTGCATTGCAGAAACATTCTTTAGTGTCTGAGCTCAAAACTTTATAGCAACAATAGAATTTCCGAGGTCTTATTTACTCATTTCTGCTATTCTAGTCCTACAGATTTTGTCATGAAATTGGAGGGGTTTCAATTATATACTAAGAACTCTTTAATTTCTTTTTTCTTGTGAGGAGAACTCTTAAGATCTACTCCCTTAAAAACTTTCAAATATACATGACAGTTCAGTTCAGTTCAGTCACTCAGTCGTGTCTGACTCTTTGCGACCCCATGAATCGCAGCATGCCAGGCCTCTCTGTCCATCACCAACTCCCGGAGTCGCAGCATGCCAGGCCTCCCTGTCCATCACCAACTCCTGGAGTTCACTCAGATTCGCGTCCATCGAGTCAGTGATGCCATCCAGCCATCTCATCCTCTGTCGTCCCCTTCTCCTCCTACCCCCAATCCCTCCCAGCATCAAAGTCTTTTCCAATGAGTCAACTCTTTGCATGAGGTAGTCAAAGTACTGGAGCTTCAGCTTTAGCATCATTCCTTCCAAAGAAATCCCAGGGCTGATCTCCTTCAGAATGGACTGGTTGGATCTCCTTGCAGTCCAAGGGACTCTCAAGAAGAGTCTTCTCCAACACCACAGTTCAAAAGCATCAATTCTTCGGCACCCAGCCTTCTTCACAGTCCAATTCTCACATCCATACATGACTACTAGAAAAACCATAGCCTTGACTAGACGAACCTTACTTAAGATCTACTCTCTTAAAAACTTTCAAATATACATGATAGTATTATTACCTATTTTCACCATGCTGCACCTCATGTTCCTGGGACTTATTTATTCTAAAATTAAAGGCTGAACCTTTTGGTGAATAAGAAGAAAGGGAAGAAGAGGGAGAAGGAGACAGAGGAAAAAGAAAAATAGCTCTCTAGATTGGAAACTACTGTTTCTGCTCTCAAATTGTCTTCTAGGAAGAACTTTAGAAACAGGGAATTTCTACCTGCCTAGAATATTTAAGGCACTTGCTGGGGAGGGTGATGAAGGGAAAGAAACAGACATGTGTAGCACCTCTCCCATGGGCCATGGTCTCAGCCCTGGGATACCGAGCGCTGAGACATGGTTCCCACCCTCAAGGACTCTTGGCCTACCCAGTCCCTCAGATTCAGGCAACAATCCTCTTGATCCTATTCCAAGGACTGCCCTTTACTCCTTCCTAGTCTTTTGCCCCCTTAAAAGTCAACAAGTCTTAAATTATGAAATAGAGATTAGCGCCTCTCCAGGGGGAAGAAGTCTGGTACGGATCTGGTTGGGATAACCCTGACCTGGGATCTTGCACCTTCATAATGGGGAGCTCCAGGAGGGTTCTGCCATCCTTGGCACCTTCCCAGCACTTGCCTTGAACTCTGGGGAAAATACCCACTGGATCAAGCCAACTTCTCTCCACTGACACTCGTAAAGGAAGACGGGATGTGCAGCTTTCCGTGTCAACTTGCCTAAGCTATAATACCCAGCTATTGAGTCAGACACTAATCTAGGTGTTGCTGTGAAGATATTTTGTAGATGTGGTTACATTACAGTCAGTGGACTTTAAGTGAAGAAGATTATCTGCTTTAATGTGGTCAGGTCTCATCGAATCATTGGAAAGGCCTTCACTGTGAAAACTGAGGTTTCTTGGAGAAGAAGAAATTCTGCCTCAAAACCTGCCGTCAACTCCTGCCAGAGTTGCCAACCTGCCACTTACCATCCCTCACAATCGCATGAGCCAATTCCTTGAAATGAATCCCTTGATATAAAAATTGCTGTTGCTGCTCAGTCCCTAAGTTGTGTTTGACTCTTGGCGACTCCACGGGCTGCAGCACGCCAGACTTCTTTGTCCTCCACTGTCTCCTGGACTTTGCTCAAATTCATGTCCATTGAGTCAGTGATGCTATCTAACAATCTGCGTTCCTATGCAATATTGTTCTTTACAGTATGAATTTCACTGCCAGACACATCCACAGCTGAGCATCATTCCTGCTTTGGCCCAGCTGCCTCATTCCTTCTGGAGCTATTAGTGACTGACCTCTGCTCTTCCCCGGCAGCCTATTGGACACCTTCCGGCCTGGAGGTCTCATCTTCCCGTGTCATATCTTTCTGCTTTTTCACACTGTCCATGGGATTCTTCAGGCAAGGATATCGGAGTGGGTTGTCGTTTCCTTCTCCACTGGCCCCCAGTTTGTCAGAATTCTTCATTATAGCCCGTCCGTCTTGGGTGGCCCTAAATGGCACAGCTCATAGCTTCATTGAGTTACACAAGCCCCTTCACACCATGACAAGGCTGTGATCCATGAAGGGGTGATATAAAGATGTATAAGTGAGCCTCTTTATATAAATATAGAGAAAGATAGAGACAAACATATCTCCTGTTGGTTCTGTTTCTCTGTGGAATCCTGACCAATTCCTGTTGCAGCCTGGCACTGGCTAGAGTTTGACAGACTCTCCACGAGGGAGATGCTTCCAGAAAGGCCCGTGGTAACTGGCTCTCTGTGGTCACTGCGGGAACTGGGGTGGGAGTAGCAGGAGCAGAGACTCTGGGCAGAAGAGCTCTGGAACTTTCTTTGAATGTAAATTTGGGCAAATTACTTAATCTCTCAGAGCCAGTTTCCTTGCCTACAAAATGAGGCTTCCTGGCAGGACAGCAGAGGGATTAAGGAGGTCACAATTCTGAAAATGCCTTGACAGCACATAGCTCCCCAGAACAGCTCAATCAATTTTTGCTCTGAAGGAGAATGAGCAGAGCTCTCCCTGGCTGGAGGAAGGATGGGGAAGGGGGTCGTGAAGAAGGGTTGACTGGACTTCACTCCCATGCCTGCGGCTGGGCCGGGCAGGGCCTGACCCTCTGCATCTGGCTCCTCCATGCCTCTCCTAAGTACCTTCCAGCTCCGAAATTCCATGATTATAGGGTGGCGTCCTAAAATACAGAGAGGGCTGTGAAAATAATTAAAGACTTGGAAAACAGAACCTGAGAGGAAAGGGTTAAAGGCCCCTGGGATTATTTAGCCTGGAGAAGGAATGGCTTAATGACACCCTTCCTACCTCAGGAGGGTTATTTGGATGAAGGCTGGCCAGCTTCTCTCCACCTCTCTAGAGGCCCAAACAAGAGGGCCCAGGCTAACAGCCCATCTAGAGGGACTGAAATCAGACCGCAGGGTGTCTGCCTTGCCTGAGATATGCTCTGCTTTAGAGGACTTAGGTGGTGCCGGGCCGGGGGCAGGGAATGCAGGGTGGGATTGTCACAGACCTGCCTTCAGTAGGAAATGGGTTGGATGACCTCCGTTCTGTTTAATTTCTAGAAACTAATTTCCCCAAAATTGTGAAAGATAGGAGGAAAGGGAAAAACAACAACCTGAGAGCAGACAGGACAGGTGTGGCGAGGCTGGTTCAGCAGCGCTTCGCTGCCCTGAGGGGCTCACTCAGCAGGAGCCCTGCGGAGCAAGAAGGGTCAGTCACAGAGAGAAGGCTCTCCCTGGGTTTGCTCCTGAGACCTCCGGGGGCCCCTTCCTTCCCCATTCCTTCTACGCAGCTTGAACATAAGCCTCCCCAGGTTTAGGCAATGCTGACATCTCAGGAAGACATGAAGGAAGACAAGAAGCACTGCTGTGATAAGCAGCTTTTTCTCCCAAGGCCCATGCAGAACCAGCCAGTTCCCTCCCGGACCCCTGAACTTCTTCCCCATCTTTACCATCGGGATAACGATACTAGCAACTATTTTGTTGAAGGTGTACCCTCTGCCTGGTACATTACATAGGTTTCCCCCAATTCCACAACTCTCTCTGGTACATAGTACCAGGAAACAGAGGCCCAGAGAGGTGAAACAACTTGCCTAAGGTCACACAGCAGAGCTGGATTGCAGCCCTGTGCCATCCATCCATGTAGTATAAACTCACCATTGAGATCGCATTATCCCCATCTCACTGATGAGGCAGTTAAGACCAAAAAGTGGAGCCCATTAATCAACAAGCCATACATTCCAGCTGCCAAACCTCAGTATTTCCTGCACTGAGTGAAGATGCTAGAGAGCACCCCCATTCTGCAGCTCTCTCATTCCATGGGGAGGTTGATGTGGGGATGGGGGCGGTATAAACCTCTGTGAAGCTCCCATTAGGTGGCAGGCAAGGGTCACTCACCTGTCTGTCAGAGAAATTGCAGGAAATAATATCAATAAATAGCATCTTAATTATTTATTAAGCCTTCCCTGGTGGCTCAGATGGTACAGAATCTGCCTGCAATGCAGGAGACCAGGGGTTCAATCCCCGGGCTGGGAAGATCCCCTGGAGAAGGGACCGGCTTACCCACTCCAGTATTCTTGCCTGGGGAACTCTATGGACAGAGGAGCCTGGCAGGGCTACAGTCCATGGAGCTGCAAAGAGTCGGACAAGACTGAGCGACCAACACTTGACCGTGTGGCTGGAACCATGCTAAATGCTTAACACGGATTATCTGACTCAGCCCTCCCATAATCTTATGAGGTGGGTGCTTTCATTCTCCCCATGTTACTGAGGAGGCGATTGAGACACAGAGATTAAGTAACTTGCCCAAGGTTACAAGGTTAATAAGTAGCAGAACTGGGTTTTGCACTGTACATTATCTGACTCCAGGGCCATCCTTCTAATCCCTTAAACTGGACTGTTAAATTTGCTTCTTCTGAGCCAAGCAGGCTAACTGGCTTTAGAGTCTTAACAGCTTTGTGATGTCTCACAAAACTCCTCCCACGTCTTCTGTTTCTGCTTTCCAGCCTCCACTCCTGAGAAGTTCACCCACAGCCTGTCTCACCATCCCGGCTCAGGGATGGGGAGGCCCTTCCCCAGGAGGAGGCACTGAAGTCAGAATCTGCTTTCCTGGCCTTGACAAGACCTGGCTCCTGTGTTTGGCCTCACCTGTGGGTCCAGCTGAGCCCAGAACCAGAGTCGGAACCTGAATCAGAACTGGAACTAGGACCAGAACCGGAACGGAAACCAGAGTATTCCCTGAAAGGCAAAGGGGGCAGAGAAGTCTGCCTGACCCCACAGAGACAGAAGGTGTGAGTCACATGAAAGGAGGCAAGCCCAGCTCTGCCTGAATCATTGCCCAGCCTGAGGGATCCAGGCGGGGAGGACCACTGAGGGGGAGCAGGGAGCACCCAGGTGCCCCCACTCACCTCCATCCCACTCAAGTCCTGTGCTGCTCAGGGGAGGCTGGCTCCAGACTGAACCTTCTGTAGCTCCCAGAAGGCCGTGCCAAGGCACACTCAGCCTGCGGCTGTTTCACAAGCCTCTTTGCCGCTCCACCCACTTCGGGGCTTAGCTTAGTTGGCATTTCCTCCAAGAATCGCTTCCTGACACCCCCTCACCCGAAGCCAGGCTATGTAACCCCTTCCTTCCTCCCTTCCCCCTCCTCCCATCCCGCCCCCTCCCCGACTCTCCTAGTTCCCCAGCGGCCACCCTATCACACCACCCTGTAACCTTCTGTTCCTCTGGCCACCAGGATATCTCTATGGTCATCAGTGTCTCACTGGGTGCCCAGCTCACAGTGGGTGGCCCGATAAATATCTGTTGAGTTCCTGGATGATTAAAACAGAACAGAAAAAGCGAAAGGGCAGCCTCTAGGCATCTTGTGGGCCATGTCCCCCAAAGCCCACAGTTTCCCCAACAGCACTGGGCACTCAGCTGGTCTTGGCAAGAACAACTCAGGGTACCAGGGCTGAGATGCTGATGAGGCAGTGACCCAGTGGAAGCCGGGGTAGGGCAGGGCGGCTCCAGAAAGGAGATGAGCTGGGGTTTAGGGCTTGGGAACCTGGCTCAAATTTCCCTCAAATCTGAGAGTTTTCAGAGAAGCCAGGTAGAGGAGACATGTCCGGGCAAAGGCAGCCCGTCCGTCCGGTTGCAGCGCAGCAAAGCAGCAGGAGCAGCCAGCCTCCGCCCCTGGAGGCACACGGTGGCAAGCCATGGGAGCGAGAAGAGAAAGCAAGAAGCAGCACCCTCCCTGACCTCCCCACAGCAGGCTGTTAGCTGTGCAGCCACACCTTCAAGACACCGTCCTCAGCACTTCCCTGTGGCCCAGCGGCTAAGACCTCACACTCCCAGTGCAGGCAGCCCAGGTTCGATCCCTGGTCGGGGAACTAGAGAACTAGATCCCATGTGCTACAATTAAAGATTCACATGCCACAACTTCAAAAAAAAAAAGATCCCTCATGCCACAGTGAAGATCCCACATGCTGTGACTACGACCACACAAATAAATATATGTGCATGTTTAGCTGCTCCGTCATGTCTGAGTCTGTGACCTCACAGACTGTAGCCATGAGGTCAGTTGTTGTTTAGTCACTAAGTCATGTCCGACTCTTGCAGCCCCATGGTCTGTAGCATGCCAGGCTCCTTTGTCAATGGGATTTTCAGGCAAGAATACTGAAGTGGGTTACTATTTCCTCCTCCAGGGGATCTTCCTGATTCAGGGGTCGAATCCGGGTCTCCTGTGACTCCTGCATTGCAGGCAGATTCTTTACCCGCTGAGCCATTGGGGAAGCCCCTAAATAAAATACATTAAAAACAAGACATCACCCTCACCCGGACCAGTGCCACCAGAGCCCCCTGCAGCAGATCTGGAATCTTCAATGGACAAAAGGCAAAGGGCTAACAGGAGAAAGAAGGGAGTAGGCAGGCAGGAAAGAAAAAAAAAAAGGAGAGCAGGAAGGACAAAGAACAAGAGTGCAGCAGACAGTGAGAACTGGAGTGAGTAAACGAGGCAGAAAGGGAGGCAGATCCGACGGAGAAAGCTCATGTCAAAATACGCTCCCCAGCCTCCAAAATCCTTTTCCCAACGATGTCTCACATGAACGCGCAACGGCTCCAGGAGGCACCATTATGCTTTTCTTTCCTTTCATTTTATTTCACTTTTTATTAGGGAAAACTTCAAAAATACGCAAAGTAAACAGAGTGGTATAATTTAAACCCCTGTACACCCATTGCCCCGCTGCAACAATTATCTCACTATGCCATTCTTCTTTCATTATATTCTCACCCACTCAATTCTTATTGTTTTTTGACATGTCTGTTTTTAGGGGAATTTACATGCATTAAAATGTACAAATATAGGTGTATCACATTGATAAATGTTTATATCCAAGTAAGCCCCAACCCTGTCGCAGTATGGCACATAATCATCTCACAGGGAAATTCTCCATGTTCATTTCAAGTCAAGCCCACCACCTACTTCCACCCTAAACTGATCTAATCTGTAGCTAACAATAGTTTGCCTAGTCTGGAACTTCACATAAGTGGAATCATACAATATGTATTCCTGAGTGTCTTTCTCCTTTCTCTTGGCATATTATTTTTGAGACTCACACATCTTGATGTATACATCAGTAGTTGTGGTTTAATCACTAAGTCATGTCCGACTCTTATGACCCCATAGTCTATAGCGTGCCAGGCTTCTCTGTCCATGGGATTTTCCAGGCAAGAACACTGGAGTGGGTTGCCATTTCCTTCTCTAGGGGATCTTTCCGATCCAGAGATCGAACCCATGTCTCTTACATCTCCTGCATTAGCAGGTGGGTTCTCTATCATTGAGCCACTTGAGAAACCCACATACATCAGTAGTTAACTTCTTTTCCATTGCTGACTGGTACTCCAGGGTAGGAATGTACCAAAATTTATCTAGCGAGTTTCCTGTTGATGAACATTTGGCCTGTTTCCAGTATGTGACTAGTATGAATAAAACTTTTACGAACAGTTGTTTTTGTGGGCATAAGTTTTCGTTTCTCTTGGATAAATACCTAGAAGCAGAATTACCAAGTCCAAGAGTAGGTGTATAGGTGTATGTTTAACTTTATGAGAAACTATCAAACCTTTTTCCAGAGTGGTTGCACTGGTTTGCATTCCCACCAGCAACTTGTGTGTGCTCCAGATGCTCCACGGTCTCATCAACATTTGGTGGTTGTCAGGCTTTTAAATTTAGCCATTAAGGTTGGTATGTACTGCTTGCAATTTGCACTACGTTAATGATGTCAAGCAATGTTTAACGTGCCATTGGCATGCGTACATCTTTTGTGAAGTACCTATTCAAACCTCTTGCCCATTTTTAATGGTCTTGCTTGTCTTTTCATTATTGAATCATAGGAGTTCTTTGTTTATTCTGGTAGTCTGTCCTTTGTTGGATACATGTTTTCTGAATATTTTCTCCAAATCTATGGCCTATTAATTTTCTTAATGGTATCTTTTTATCAGATTTATCAAGGCATAATTTAGATAAGTGAAGAAGGCAATGGCACCCCACTCTAGTACTCTTGCCTGGAAAATCCCATGGATGGAGGAGGCTGGTGGGCTGCAATCCATGGGGTGGAGAAGTGTTGGACACGACTGAGCGACTTCACTTTCACTTTTCACTTTCATGCATTGGAGAAGGAAATGGCAGCCCACTCCAGTGTTCTTGCCTGGAGAATCCCAGGGACGGGGGAGCCTGGTGGGCTGCCATCTGTGGGGTCGCACAGAGTCGGACACAACTGAAGCGACTTAGCAGGAACAGCAATGTAGGTAAGATTCGCCCATTTTAAGTGCACAATTCAAAGAGTTTGGACAAATGTGTGCAGTCATATACCAACATTAGAAGCATGATCTAGAATAGTTCCTTCATTCTGAAATGTTCTCCTGTGCTCCTTTGTAGTGAATTCCCTAGGTTATATGTGGTTTCTACCTGTTTCAGAATTTCTGTAAATTGAGTCTTGCAGTGTATAATCTTCTATGTCTGCCTTCTTTTGCTTAGCATAGTGTTTTTGAGATTTATTAACGTTCTTGCCTTGGATAGATAATGCCTTTACACTGATGAATAGTATCCCATTGTACAACTGTTCTACAATTTTTCCACTTACCACTTAATGGACATTTGGGTGTCTCAATTTGCAGCTCTTACAGATAAAGTTGATGTATTTACATAAATGTTTATGTGTGTTTATTTTTTTTATTTCCCCTGGGGAATTCTTTGGAGCGAGTTTTTTTGGTCATGTAATAAGATGTTAAACTTTATAAGTAACTATCGAACTATTTTTCAAAGCATCCATGCCTTTTCAAGGCATCTTCATCCCTGGAACATGTGGTAAAGTTAGTCTCCTGAAGTCTTAGCCATCCCACGGGTTATATAGTAGTAACTTGGTATGATTTTGATTTGTGTATATCCAGTGACTAAAGAGGGATTCCCAAATGCTGCTAGCAGTAAAGAACCCACCTGCCAATGTAGGAGATGTAAGGGACCAGGGTTTGATCCCAGGTTGGGAAGATCCCCTGAAGGAGAGCATGGAAAGCCATTCCAGTATTCTTGCCTGGAGAATCCCATGGACAGAGGAGCCTGGTGGGCTACAGTCCATGGGGTTGTACAGAGTCCAACACAACTGAAGCAACTTAGCACATGCGCACAGGCAATACAGGAGACCTCAGTTCACTTCCTGGGCTGGTGAAGGAAATGCCAACCCACTCCAGAATTCTTGCCTGGAGAATCCCCATGGACAGAGGAGCCTGGTCTGTGGGGTCTACAAAGAGAGAGTACAGTCAGAGAGAGCTGCAGTCCATGGGGTCATAGAGTCGGACATGACTGAGCTACAAAGCACAGTGACTAAAGATGTCTAGCTTCTTTTCACATCTTATTTGCTATTTGCTTATCTTCATTAGTGAAATGTCTTGCCAGGTCTTTTGCTCAATGTTTAATCTTTTGATCACTTTTTGTCTTGCTACTGAGTGGGAAGTTTCTCATGCATACTCTGGATCCAAGTACTTTATTCGACATAGGAGTTGCAATATTTTCTACCCCATTGTGGCTTGCCTTTTTACTTTTTTGACAATGTCTTTTTTAAAAAAGCAAAATGTTTTCATTTTGATGAAGTGCAATATATTGAATTTTTTTTTCTTATTAGAAGTTGTCCTTTCTGTATCCTAAGAAGTCTTGGCTAACTCAAAGATCACAAAAATTTCAGGTATTTGACCCACCATTTCAAGTTGTTGTTTATTGTATGAGACAAGAGTCATTGTTTTTTTCTTGTGCATAGACGTCCAAATAGTCCAACATCATTTGTTGAAAATGACAGCTATTTCCCTCACTGATTTACCATGGCACCCTTGTGAAAAGTCAATTAACTTTAGATGTGTAAGTATTTCTGGACACTCTAGTCTGTTCCATGGATCCAAATTTCTATTCTACACCAATATGTACTGTCTTCATTATTGTAACTTTACTGTAAGTCTTGAAATCAGGTAGTAATTCCTCCAATCTTGTTCCTAGTTTTTCATAAAATTTGCTTTAGCTATTATAGTCCTTTCCATTTCCACATACATTTTAGAATCAGCTTGTCAAATTTTCAAAACACCTGCTGAAATTTTGACTGGGAATATGTTAGATCTGTAGAGTGATTTGAGGAAAATTGAGATCCTAACAATATCAAGTACTCTGATTCATCAACATGGTCTCTCTATTTACTTAAATCTTAATTTCTCCCAGCAATATTTTATAGTTTTCAACATACTTTATAAATTTTGCTAATTTGTCCTTAAATGTTTCATGTTTTATGCTATTATAAATGTTATTTTTAATTTAAATTTCCAGTTTCTAGTATATAGAAATACAATTCATTTTTGTATATCAAGCTTGTATCTTGAAACCTTGCTAAACTTATTTATGAGTTCTAGTCCCCTAGCTTTTCTAGAGATTCCTTAAGCTTTTTCTAGATAGACAATCATGTTGACTGTAAATAAAGAAAATTTCAAATCTGCCTTTCAAAACAATACGCCTTTTAATTCTTTTACTTGAATTATCATGTTGCCGAGGACCTTAAGTACACTGTTGAACAGAAATAGTTATAAAAGAGGTTCAGACATGGTAGAAATGGGTGAAGGTGGTCAAGATGTCCAATTTATAGTATTAATAAGTTCTGGTGATGTAATGTACAACTATAGTAACAACAGGTAACAATAATGTATATTTGAAAGTTTCTTAGAGAACAGATCTTAAAGTCCCCATCACAAGAAAAAGATATATAACTATGTGAAGTGATGGATATTAACCAAATTTATTGTGGCGATCATTTTACTATATATATACATATATATATA
>SJYA01002098.1:795713-864399 GCA_006410615.1 Neotragus moschatus | reverse complement strand
TATTGTAGAGATCATTTTACTATATATATATATATATATATATATATAATCATTATATCATACACCTTAAACTAATGCAATCTTATGTGCCAATTATATCTCAGTAAAACTGGAAGAAGAGAATAGTTTTAACAAGTTCCCTTGTTTCTGATCTGAGAGGGAAAACATTCAGTCTTTCACCACTTAACTATGATGTTAACTCTTAAGATATTTTGTAGACATCCTTTTTTCAGGTTGTGAAAGTTTCCATCTATTACCAGTTTGCTAAGATTTTATCATAGATCTATGCTAAATTTTGTCAAAAACTTCCTTTGCATCAACTGGCATGATCCACATGTTACTTCTTTTTTTTTTCCATCTCAGGTGTACACGAGTTCCCAATCTTGAACCACCCCCCCACCATCTCCCACCCCATATCAACTCTCTGGATCATCCCCATGCACCAGTCCCAAGCATCCTGTATCCTGTATTGAACATAGACTGGTGATTCGTTTCTTACATGATAGTATACATGTTTCAGTGCCATTCTCCCAAATCTTCCTACCCTCTCCCTCTCCCTCAAAGTCCAAAAGTCCATTCTATGCATCTGTGTCTCTTTCGCTGTCTCGCATACAGCGTTATCAATACCATGTTTCTAAATTCCATATATATGTGTTAGTATACTGTATTGGTGCTTTTCTTTCTGGCTTTGTTTGTGTTGTTCTCTTTAGTTTCTTCCTGTTGCTGTAACAATCTTAGTGACTTAAAAACAATACAGATTTATTATTTTACCAATCTGGAGGTTTGAAGTTCAAAATGGGTCTTAATAGTCTAAAGTCAGGATGTTGGCAGGGCTACCTTCCTTTGGCAGGCTCTAGGAAAGAGTTCTGTTCCATCTCAAAATCCTTAATCACATCTGCAGAATCTCTTATGTTACTGAAAGCAGCGTATTCACTGGTTCTGAGAATCAGATGTGGATATTCTGTCTACCACATATGATAGAGCATAGATTGACTTTTGAATATTAAAGCAACCTTGATGAGACTTCCCTGCTGGTCCAGTGTTAAAACATCACCTTTCAATGCAGGTGGTGTGGGTTTGATCCCTGGTCGGGGAGTTAAGGTCTTCCCTGGTGGCTCAACTGGTAAAGAATCCACCTGTAATGCAGGAGATCCTGGTTCAACTCCTGAGTTGGGAAAATCCCCTGGAGAAGGGATAGGTTATCCACTCCAGTATTCTGGAGATTTGCCATCAGGATTCTGGTGGCTCAGATGGTAAGAGAATCTGCCTGCAACGTGGCAGACCTGGGTTTGATCCCTGGGTTGGGAAGATTCCCCTGGAGGGGGGCAGTAAAGAATCTGCCCACAATGCAGGAAACCTAGGTGCCATCCCTGGGTCAGGAAGATCTCCTGGAGAAGGGAATGGCTACTCACTCCAGTATTCTTGCCTGGAGAATCCCATGGCCCCAGGAGCCTGGCCGGCTACAGTCCATGGGGTCACAAAGAGTCGGACACCAACGAGCAGCTAAACACAGCACAGGGAGCTAAGCTCTCACATGCTTCAGGGCCAAAAAGTCAAAACGTAAAGCAGAAAAAATTCAATAAGAACTTTGAAAGGTGAAAGAAAGCGAAAGTGAAAGTTACTCAGTTGTGTCCTACTCTTTGCAGCCCCAGGGGCTGTATAGTCTATGGAATTCTCCAGGCCAGAATACTGCAGTGGGTACCCTTTCCCTCCTCCAGGGGATTTTCCCAACCCAGAGAGGGAACTCAGGTCTCCCACATGGCAGGTGGATTCTCTACCAACTGAGCCACCAGGGAAAAACAAGTGGTTCACGTCAAAAAATCTTTAAAAAAAATATAAATAAATAAAACAACCTTGAATTCTGGATTAAAGGCCATTTCGGCATGGTTTGTTATCCTTTTTATATATTGCTGAAATGTCTTTGCCAAAAGAAATTTGCCAAAAGTACTAAATACTTTAGTAAGTATTCCTGTATCTTTTTTTTCTTTGATGCACTGGATCTTTGTTGTGGTATGCAGGCTTTCTCTAGTTGCAGCTAAGTTGCCCCACAGGATGCAGGATCTTAGTTCCTAGACCAGGGATTGAACCCGCGTCCCATACATTAAAAGGTAGATTCTTAACCACTGGGCCACCAGGAAAGGCCCTCTGTACCTATGTTATTAAGTGACAATGCTTTGTAGTCTTAGTGTTTCTCTTCCCTTATAATGACTTTGTCTCATTTTGGTATCCAGATAATGCTGGCTTTCTAAAATAAGTTTGGAAATGTTCCTTCCTCTTTTATTTTTTTATAAAAGTTTGTATAGAATTGGTACTATTTTTAACTTAAGTGTTTAGTAGAATCATTGGTATATTAGAACTGGTTTGTACTGACTGTGAGAGTCTACTGTTAAATTTTTAGGAATTTTATGAACCTGTTGTTAAATTCAGCCATTATTAAAAATTTAAAAATTTCAAGACTTGCACTTAAGCTTCTTTAAGGTGTGTCCACAGCAGCCTTTAGACTAGAATTGATTTAGCTGCACTCTTAAGACAATACCCTTTTCGATCATTCTACCCAATGTCCCAGGTATCGTAAGGTCTCTTAACTCCCGCTGGTGGAAACACAGGTTCTAATTTTTATGCGGGCTCTAGAAGTTGTTTTGCCCACTGCTTCCTGGTGATCCTTTCCCTAGCTTTAGGTCATTTCCTCTCACAAGTTGCAGATCAAAGACTAAAGCAAAGGACACCTCTGTACATCTCCAGAACTCTGTCTGTGTAGATGCCTCCCCTTTGGTACTCAGTCCTCCAAGTTCTGCTCCCTGCCTTTCCTCAACTCCAGTCACTGTCTCCTCGATTCACCCAGGCCCTGCTCGGCTTCTCTCCTCCTCTTCTGTGACCTGGAAACTGCCTCCAGGCAATAAAGCAAGGTATTTATTTGTAGGACTCATTTCAGCTGTTTCCCTTATCTCAACGATCACAGCCGTGCGCTGACTATTTTCTTCTAATACCTGAAAAACACTGTTTCATATATTTTTTCCAGTTTTCTAGTTGTTTAAGGTGACAAGGCAGATCTGGTCCCAGTCACTCCATCATGATGAAAGCAAAAGTGTTTATGGATGACTAAAGTTTTTTCTTTTAATTTTATTGAAACATATTTTATCATTTCCCTTTTTTTTTTTTTTTTTTTTTGGATTATCAACCTGTGGGTCTTGTTCAAGAACTCTTGGGCTTCCCAGATAACTCAAGCAGTAAAGAATCCACTGGCCAATGCAGGAGATGCAGGAGAAGCAGGTTCAATCCTCGGTTCAGGGAAGACACCCTGGAGGAGAAAATGGCAACCCACTCCAACATTCTTGCCTGGGAAATCCCATGGACAGAGGAACCTGCTGGGCCACAGTCTGTGGGGTCACAGAGTTGGACATGACTGAGCGACTAAGCACACACACACAAGAACTCTTTGCTTGCTTTTGGGTCTCAAAAATATTCTCTCCTAGGCTGAATTTAAATAAACAAAAATTATAGTGTAAGCTGCTACATTTAGGTCTATGACTCAACTCAAATTTTTTGATATAAGATATAAAGTTCAGATGTCAAAGCTTTTTATTTCTGGATAAAGACATCCAGCTGTTTCAGGACCACTTAGTGAAAGGTTTTTTCTTCCCATAATTACTTTTACACCTCTGCTCAAAATCAATTAACTGTGTGAGTACAAGTCTTTCTAGAATCTCTATTGTGTTTCATTGATCAATTTGTCTATCCTTACATCAATAGAGCACTGTCTTAATTGCTACAGCTTTATAGTAAGACCTAAAGTAATCTAGTATAAACTCTTCTGTTTTATTTTGCTTTTTTAGGATTATTCTGGTCCTTTGAACTTCTTTGGACTAAACTCTATACCCTATAAAATGCTATTAACAAACACTTCTAGGACTATGAATAGAACTATTTAATATATTAAATCTACAGATTAATTTGGCAAAAATGACATCAAGGTTGAATCTTTTGATTCATAAGTGTTCTGTGACTCTCCATTTATTTAGGTCTTTTAAAATTTTACTCAGCAATATTTTGTAATTTTCAGTACACAGTTCTTGAATATCTTTTGTTAAAAATTTTCCTAAGTATTTTCTTATGTATAAGACTGTTGTGTATAATACTGTTGCTGTGTATAATACTGTTGCTGTGTATGACATTGTTGTTGTTTATGATACTGTTGTTGCGTATGATACTGTTGCTGTGTATAACACTGCTGCTGTGTATAATACTGCTGTTGTGTATAATACTGTTGTTATGTATAATACTGTTGTGTATGACACTGTTGCTGTGTATAATATTGTTGTGTGTGTTGTTGTGTATAATACTGTTGTTGTGGATGATACTGTTGTGTGTGTTGTGTATAATGCTGTTGTGTATAATACTGCTGTTGTGTATAATACTGTTGTGTGTGTTGTTGTGTATAATACTGTTGTTGTGTATAATACTGCTGTTGTGTATAACACTGCTGTTGTATATAATACTGTTGTTGTGTGTGTTGTTGTGTATAATACTGTTGTGTGTGTTGTTGTGTATAATACTGTTGTTGTGTATAATACTGCTGTTGTGTATAACACTGCTGTTGTATATAATACTGTTGTTGTGTGTGTTGTTGTGTATAATACTGTTGTTGTGGATGATACTGCTGTTGTGTATAACACTGCTGTTGTGTATAATACTGTTGTTGTGTATGACACTGTTGCTGTGTATGACACTGTTGCTGTGTATAATACTGTTGTGTGTGTTGTTGTATATAATACTGTTGTTGTGTATAACACTGCTGTTGTGTATAATACTGTTGTGTGTGTTGCTGTGTATAATGCTGTTGTGTATAATGCTGTTGCTGTGTATAATGCTGTTGTTGTGTGTGTTGTGTCTAATACTGTTGCTGTGTATACTATTGTTGTGTATGATACTGTTGAAGTTAACTTGCTAGATTCATTCACTAGTTCTAGTAAGGTTTTTATTCACATAAAGTATCGCATCATCTGTAAAATGATGTCTGTAATCTTCAGTACAATATTAAACAGAAGTAATATAAATAGACATCCTGATCTTATGAGAAAAGTACTCAATCTTTCACCAATAAAGTTGGCTTTAGCTGTAGGTTTCATTACAGTGCCCTTGATCAGACAGAGAAACTCTTTTGTTATCCTAGTTTTCTCACAGTTTTTATCATGAATAGATGGAATTTTGTCAAATGTTTTCTGTGCATTTATAGAGATAATCATATGGATGTTCTCCTTTATCCTATAAATAAGTGGATTATAATAATTGATTTACAAATGTGAAATGGATAAATCACATAGTCAGATGTATGATCCTCTTTATATATTGTTCAGTTCAATTTGTAAATACTTTGTTAAGGGTTCTTGTATGTATGTTTATGAGAGATATTGGTCTATGATTTTCTTTTCTTTGTCAAATTTGGGCTCAGGGTTATGTTGGAGCCCTGAAAAGAATTGAGAAGTTTTCCTTTATACCACAGTTTCTGAAAGACGATTGGTACAATTTCTTCCTTAAATATTTGATGAACTCACCAATGAAACTACTTGGGCTTGGAATTTCCTTTGCAGAGAAGTTTTATACCTTGAACAAATTCAAGGTACTGGATGGGTATAGAACTATTTTGATTTTCTATTTCTTTTATGTCTGTTTTGGTATGTTGGGTTTTTTCAAAGAATATGATTCATCTAGGCGGTCAAATTTACTGGCATAAAGTTATTCATAATCGTCCCTCCTTATCCTTTCGATGTCCTGTAGGAGCTGTGGGAATATTCCTCTATTATTCTAGATGCTGGTGCCTGATATTGTCTCCCTGCTTCTTGGTCAGTTGATAGAGGTTTATTAATCTTATTAATTTTCCCAAAAACTTTTGGTTTCATTATTTTTCTTTATCTTTTGTTTTCTATTTTATTGATTCTGCCCTTTTTATTTCCTTTCTTTGACTTATTTTCATTTCAATCTTTTCCTTTTTTTCCAGTTTTTTGAAGATAAAAATGTAGATGATTGATTTTAAGCCATTATTATTAGCTAATAGAATCACTTAAAAGTGTAAAGTTTTTTCTAAATATTGCATCCTATGAATTTTTATATATTTTCATTATTTTTTAGTTCAAAACACTTTTTTTTCCCTTTTAGATTTTCCTGTGTGTGTGCTCATTCACTCAATCATGTCTGACTCTGCAACCCCATCAACTGTAGCCTGCCAGGCTTCTCTGTCCATGGGATTTTCCAGACAAGAATACTAGAATGGGTTGCCATTTCCTACTTTAGAGGATCTTTCCAACCTAGGGACTGAACCATCATCTCCTGAGTCCCTCATTGGCAGGCAGATTTGACTGTGCCACCTGGGAAGCCCTTTTCCTTTGATTCACAAGTTATTTAAAGCTGTATTATTCCACTTTAAAATATTTGAAATTTTTCTAAGTATCTTGTTGATTTTCAGACTAATTCCATTTTGGTCAGAAAACATCCTCAATGTTTTTTCAATCTTATGGAATTTACTGGGATCCTATTTGGCCTAGCATATGGTTCATCTCAGTGAATGCTCCATGGGCACTTGGGTGAAAAATGTTATGAGTAATATTCTATAAAAGTCAGTTCAAATGAGGGAGTGTATTATGCCCTTCAGATCTTCTATTTTCTAACTGAATTTCTGTCCAGTTGTTCTGAGAGAAGAGTAATGAGATTTGCAACTATGATTGAGAGTTTGTTGTCTCTTTTCTTCTGTCAGTGTTCACTTCATGTATTTTGAAGCTCTGTTACTAAACTTAGTACAGATTATAAATAATTATTTTGTTATTATACTTCAGTCCAGATTTATAATTATACTTTCTTTTATATATTGACCCTTTTATCATTATTAAATATTCACTTTAATTCCAGTAATAATCTTTGCTTGAAGTTTATTTTGTCCGAGATTGATATAGTCACTCCAGCTTTGCTACGACTTGTGTTTAAATGCTACATTAGAGATCTAATAGAAATAGAATCTTCTGGAGATCTACAACAATATTTCTTTATCTGCATTTTCTTATATAAAAAGAGAAATTGATAAAAGATTTATTTCAAGCCATTAACTGATGTGATTGTAGGGGTTGGGAAGTCTGAAACCTGTAGCATAGGGCAGGCTGGAAGGCTGGAAACTTTCAGGCAGATGTTGAAGTTGTGGGTCACAGGCAAAATTTTTTCTTTCTTCAGGAAACCTTAATTTTGCTCTAAAGGCCTCTCAGCTAATTGGATGAAGCCCACCCAGATTATAGTGGGTAATCTCCCTTACTCAAAGTCAACTAACTGTAGATGTTAATCACATCTACAAAATACCTTCACAGCAACACCTGGATTAGATTTATTTAAATAATTAGTCACTAATCAAATTGACACATAAAACTAATGACCACAAATGGTATATTTTTCCAACCTTTTACTCCCACTTTGTCCACCTGTATTTAAAGTGCACCTCTTACAGTCAATATGTACCTTGGTTCTGCTTCTTTCTGCAATCAAACAATCTAGACTTTTTAATTAAAATGCTTAATTCACCAATTTTATTAATAATTCATCAAACTACATTTAATTATTGATAAATTTGGGTTTAGGTCTACCACTTCCTGTATGTTTTGTATTTATTTCATCTGTTTTCTTGTTCATTTGTTCTTTCCTAATTTCTCTAGAATTAATAAGATACTTTAGAATGTTTTATTGTGGTTCCTCTATAAGCTTTTTAACTATATGTCTTTGCGTTTTTAGGAGTTGTTCCAGGTATTATAATATGTATCTTTAATTTACCACAATCTGTGTGTGTGTGTGTGTGTGTATATGTGTTCAGATATGTCTGACTGACTGTGATTATAGATGGTAGCCCACCAGGCTCCTCTGTCCATGGGATTCTCCAGGCAAGAATACTGGAATGGGTTGCCATTTCCTACTCCAGGGAGTCTTTCTGACCCAGGGATCAAACCCACATCTCTTGCATCTCCTGCATTGGCAGGCGGATTCTTTACCATTGCACCACCTGGAAAGAGTTAATATTGTCCTGCTTCATGTAAAGAATATATAAGAATCTTGTATCAAGACACTTCCATTTACACTTACCCTCATAGTTTGTGTTTCATTCGCCGCATATATAAATCTACATATGTAACAGACCCCTCAGCATGGTATTATAATTTTTGCTTTAAATAGTCATATGCCTTTTAAAGAATTTAAGAAAAGAAAATAATATATATAGTCTTCTATATTATACCCACATATTTATCATGTCTAATAATCTTAATTTTTCATATAAATCTGTGTTACCATCTGGTATCATTTCCTTTCCATCTGAAAAACTTCCTTTAACATTTTTTGTAGTGTTCCATGTGATGGTTAGTGAATTCACTTTGTGTTTCTTAAAATTCATTCAGTTGGCCTTCATTACTGAGGATAATCTTGCTGAATGCTGAGTTGGCAGGGTTTTTTTTCTTTCTTTCTTTCTTTTCTCTTCCAGCATTTTGAAGATGCTGCTCAATTGTGTCCTGGCCTCCATTGTTTATGAGAAGTTGGCCATCCCTGTATCATTGCTCCTCTCACAAAGTTTTTAGTATATTTTCTATACTCTGGGGTTTAGCAGCTTGATCATTTGTTCCTACATGTGGTTTTCCATATGCTTAGTTTGCTTAGGGTTCACTGAGCTTCTTAGGTCTCTAAATTGAGGTCTTTCACTAAATTTGTACAGTTTTGAGCCATTATTTCTTTAAATATTTTTCGTATCCATTCTCTCTCTCCTTTCCTTCCTAGGCTCCAGATACATTCATGCTAGATTGCTTAATGTTGTCCCACAGGACTCTGAGATGCTCTGTTGGATTTTGCATTTGTGTGACCCTGGGCTTCTCAGGGGAGAAGGCAATGGCACCCCACTCCAGTACTCTTGCCTGGAAAATCCCATGGACAGAGGAGCCTGGTAGGCTGCAGTCCATGGGGTCGCTAAGAGTCGGACACGACTGAGCAACTTCACTTTCACTTTTCACTTTCAAGCACTGGCGAAGGAAATGGCAACACACTCCAGTGTTCTTGCCTGGAGAATCCCAGGGACAGGGGAGCCTGGTGGGCTGCCATCTATGGGGTTGCACAGAGTCGGACACGACTGAAGCGACTTAGCAGCAGCAACAGCAGCAGGACTTCTCAGGAGACTCCTGTGGCCCTCCCCACAATGCTTCTGGCTCACTTCAAAGCACTCTCCATGCAGCAGCCCCAGGATCTTTCTGAAACATACATTTGAACTTGCCATTGCTTCCCTTCTTCACATGCTTGGCCTACCTAAATTCTTCCAGAGCTCCTTACTGCTCTCAGGAATAAGACCCCAGTTCTTAAGACAGCCCCACGCCCTGCAAAGTGCAGCCGGGGTCTTTGTGTCCTCAGAGCACACCACGGATGCTTATTGAACAAAGGGGCCACTTGACATCGCAGAGTGGCATCCTCATATGTCCTCAGTTTATGATGCAGAGCAAATGGGTAAAATGGAGCAAAAGGTGCTCCCCAAAGCTGTAAAAGTGCTACCCAAGCAGTGAAAGTCGCTCAGTCCTGTCCGACTCTTTGAGACCCCGTGGGGTATACAGTCCATAGAATTCTCCAGGCCAGAATACTGGAGTGGGTAGCCGTTGCCTTCTCCAGGGGATCTTCGTGCATTGCAGGAGGATTCTTTACCAGCTGAGCCACCAGGGCAGCCCGCCACCCAAGTAGAGGTGGCCTCATCTCTGGAGTTAAAAGGGGGAGAGAAGGTAGAGCGGAGGGCTCGCACGGCAGGCCGGGCGCCCCCGTGTGACGAGGCCGGGACGGCGCACGTGGGAGCGGTGGCCGCGGTGGGAAGCCGGCGGCGCCCAGGCTCTCATGGCTCCCAGACCTGCCCCGGCTCGCTCGGCTTTGATGGCTGCTCCCGCCCCTCACAGAGGCCTGCTTCATCCCCCAACGGTGGAATGGGTCTTATGTCTGCCCTCGGGTTCTCCCGCCACGGGCGAATCGGGGACCTGAGTTTGCTGCCGCGTGAGCGTCTCAGCGTGGCAGGGGCCCAGACTCCAGGACGTTTTGTCTGGCCTCCCAAAAGAGTTTGGGATGTGTGAGGAGACTGCCAAACCGAACAGGAAGGCAGAGGGCGCTTCTGAACTCCAGCGCCCAGTAGATCGCCGGGAGCATGCGGATCCTTCCTCTTCTAAAGGGAGGTCCCGCGGGTTTTTCACTGGTGGTGTACGTTGCACGGCCTCTGTGCCCAGCCCCATTCATTCATTAAATACCTCGGTTTCTAGCTCTGCGTCCGTTTCCCGGCCTCTGGGTCCCCTCCTGTCTCTGCCCAAAGGCCCCGCGGTGTACTCACTCACTTCCCATCCCTGACACCAACCATTGGCTGGCCCAGAGCAAGACTGGAAAGTTCATTTAATGCTCACAAGTACTCTCCAGAGGTGAGTGGGGGTTCTTATCTTCATTTTCCTGATGAGGAATCTGGGCCAGGGAGGTCACCTGCCCAGGATCACGCAGCTAGAAGGTGCTGGATGGAGGAAACAAGCTTCCCACAGAAGATTCCCTGAGCGTTGTGGACTTCAACTAGTTCAACTCCAGGGCAGAGAGCAGCCCTGGCAGCCAGTCCTCCCCAACCCCACCCACCGCACAGGGTCCCCAGGCGCTCCAGCGCAGGGATGGCTGTCTGTGCCTGGCACCGGAGAAGCCGTAGTGGCGGCTATTGGCACAGCATCTACTGCTCTGAGCTCCTGGAAGGATTCAGAGACCATGTGGGCTCCTGGCTAAGCCAGAGCTTCCTGAATTTCATCACGGCCCGGCACATGTGAAAGAGATGACGTGGGGCATGGCACGGTCCACTGAAGCTAAGGGAGAGGCTGCTTCCATCCAGAGGCTCTGCTGGGGGAGGGGCAGCAGGTCCCCCAGGAACCTGCGACCATCTGGAGGGTGGGATGGGGTAGAGGTCTGTCTTAAAACACCTGTAACCCATTCTTGGAACATGGGTGTGCCCTCCCCACAGGTGGGAACTCTGCTCTTGGGCTGGTGAGAGTGTACCACATCGAGCCTTTCTGAGCGAGAGTGCTCAGCCTCTCTCGGGGGACCCCATGCCTTAGCTGTCTTTCCCTCTCTCACAGCCCACTCCCGTCTCCCCAAGGCCCCACTGCCCCCCCGAGAGCTGGAGCCCCCTTTCCTGCTCCAGCTCTGCCTCTGCTGACCTCACAGCCCCACTTCTGGTCCAGCCCACCCATCCTATCTGGTAGACAGGTGTATGGGTGACACGTGTGGGCTGGGGAGTCAGATCGTGACTCCACCATCTTCCAGCTGTGTGGCTTGGTGCCAGCTCCTTAATTTCTGTGTCTTACTCTCTCATCTGTAAAGTGGAGGAAATAACAGATTGACCGCATAGGGTCACCGTGAGGGATGGTGGGCACACGGCTGCTGACACAGGAGAGGGCATGGTGAATGTTAGTCTTGTTACTGTGACCCACAACCCACACAGCTCAGCAGCCTTACCCTCCCCCAATGTAAGACACCCAGTTCACCCCTCCCAGTCAGCTCCCAGCCTGAGTCAGCGTCCTCAGCAAGCCTGTGGTGCAAGGACTCTGGAGGAGGAAGCTACACCGAGGTGCTGAGAAGAGCTTGGCCTTGACATTTAAGGGCTGAGGACTAGGTAGGCAATGCCTGCATGGGCTGCTGTGTGCACATCGCCCATCAGGGCAGCAGTGTCAGGCCACCGGCAATGGGACCAGCCTGAGGTGGTCACCTCCGCACCCTAGGAAACAGCCTGTCCCCTTCCTTTACCTTCTGTCAGCAAACCTGACCTAGGCAGCAGGATTTTTCTGCCACCATGGAGCCATCGTCCACCCAGTAAGTCTCTTTGGCATCTAACTACAATCCCTCCTGCTGGCCATTAGCTCTGGCCAGTGGGGTGGTGAAGACTGGATCCTCACTCTCCTCCCTGCACTTGGCCCAGGGAAGGCTGTCTTAAAGCTGAGGGGAGAGGAGGTGTAATTGAACATCAGAGTGAACACAGAGGAGTGGGCAGTTCAGAGATTCAAGGGTTAGCTGGGGAAAGTACCTGCCCAGCACAGGTGTGAACTCAAATAAGCCGCATCCCCGCTTTACCCCATCAGCGAGCCCAGGGAACAAGGCTGTGGTTCCTCATTCTCACCACAGGGTGTCGCCACAGCCCTGCTCAACCAGCTGTCCCAGGCTCCCTTTGACAGAGCCCTTGGTGAGCAAGTGTCTCCTCCGACAATTCATTTCGGAGTGTTAAAGAGCCCAGTTTCAGGCGCTGGAAGGGGTCTGCCTTCCTGCAACAAATGGCGACTCTGGTGGGACTCTTCTTCACTGAGACTGACATCCTGACCACTCGGGGTACTCAGGGGCCAGCTTGCCTGCCAATGGACCAGACCCAGTGGCCGCAACTGGGACCCTTTTGTCCCTGGTCTCCTCCTGATGCGGACAACTGGCCAGAGTGCCCCAACCAGTAAGGAACAAGAGAATTTATTGACCTCTCTCCCCTTCCCTCTCTCTTTCCTCTCCTTAACCCTTCCTATCCTTCCCTGTTTTTCTAGTCCCCTGGTCCTCGACGCAGGAATCTGGTTGAAGGGCCCTCAGCCTGAGCTGAGGATTGGAGACTGATCACCTCCTCTTGGCAGAGAGCTCGAATTCTGATTCAGGTCTGGTCTGATTTCTGGTAGGGCCGAGTTCCAGTCCTCCCTTCTCTGGAGGCCCAGGGAAAACTCCCATAACGCCTGGGTATCTGTAGGTGGCAGGAGACGTCTGTAAGGCCACCCCTTTCGCCCCCCTCTCCCACCTCCTCTCCCTTCTTTCAACCTGGCTTCCTTTCCTCCTTTGAAATCTTTGATGTTAGTACTTGGATCTGAAGTTCTGTGTCTCTATAGGAGGTTTTCTGAGAGACTGTATTCTTGTATTTAAGGGCTTCCCTGGTGGTGCAGAGGTTAAAGCATCTGCCTGCAATGTGGGAGACCTGGGTTTGATCCCTGGGTCGGGAATATCCCCTGGAGAAGGAAATGGCAACCCACTCCAGTACTCTTGCCTGGAGAATCCCATGGACAGAGGAGCTTGGTGGGCTACAGTCCACGGGTCGCAGAGTCGGACACAACTTCACTTTCACTTTCACTTGGTGAGTCTGAGGGGCTTCCCTATGGCTCAGTGGTAAAGAATCTGCCTGAAATGCAGGAGACCCAG
Organism: Neotragus moschatus; assembly: GCA_006410615.1. Taxonomy (NCBI): domain Eukaryota; kingdom Metazoa; phylum Chordata; class Mammalia; order Artiodactyla; family Bovidae; genus Neotragus; species Neotragus moschatus. The sequence goes on along the minus strand of SJYA01002098.1, from coordinate 851,181 downwards.
ATTTGATCCCTGGGTTCAGGAAGATCTCCTGGGGAAGGGAATGGCAACCTGCTCCGTATGCTTGCCTGAAGAATTCCATGGACAGTGGAGCCTGGTGAGCTACATTATCCACAGGGTCCCAAAGAGTCGGATAGGACTAACGCTTTCACTTTCCTGAGTCTGACCTCAATCCTTGCTGCTACTATTTAGGGTCTTTCCTCCTGTTTTGCCTTTGGGGGAGATGAGCTGTGACTGTTGGCAAGCACAAGGCCTGTCACTGCCCATGCCTCACTCCGCTGGGCTAAGCTGAGTGGCCTGGAGGTCACTTTCTGTGTAGACTCACAGACTGTGGCCCCCTGGATGCTATATGACCTCCTCAACGGTGAACAACTTTTAGGAAATTCTGCCCCCTCCCATGACAACACACTCCAGTATTCTTGCCCAGAAAACGCAAGGAGAGAGGAGCCTGGTGGGCTACATTCCATGGGGTCGCAAAGAGTCGGACACAACTGAGTGACTGGGCACACACCCGCTCCCTCAGAAGGCCTTGACCGTCCTGCAGAGAGGCTCGTGACACCTGCTGTGGGGACCCCTCCCCAGCCTGGCAGAGTAACTGGTCACCTACATATTCCTTCCTAGTCTCCACAACCCACGTTCTCATGAACTTCTCCCTGTGAGAGTCATTAAAAGACTATAATTATCTTTTGAAAGATTAAATCAGACTCTGCAGGTGAAAAACATTTTTGAAAGCTCTTTATTAAAATGTAAATATTGGTTGCCAAAGATAGGGAAACTGAGGTTCCAGAAGGTTAAATGACTTTTCAGAAGCCACATGGCAAGTCAGGTTTTTCCCGAGGGGAGGAGCTCTGGCCTCTCGATCCTAACCTATTAGTAGAGTCTCTCAAGACATCACACTTGGCTTTGAATGGGGTCCTCTGTGTGACCCTCATCTGGGGGAGTGGGTGGTGAAGGTGCTGCAGAACAGAGATCCTGGGAGAAGGAAGGAAGCCAGGGAAGAAAGGGTTAAGGGGGCTGGGAGCCAAGATGACCAAAGGCTATAACTGGACCAGTGGAAGAGGAAGGGGCCAGGGAGGGGTCTGGCTCTGATTAGGTGCTAAGGCCATCTGGAGAACCAGACTCTGGAGGAGACTGGCTGGTTTTATGGTGGAGGGTGGGGGGTGGCAGACAGCCTGAATTACAGGGGCTTTAATGGGCTGGCAGGGCTCTCCCCACAATGCCTTCCCAAGGGGTTGGGATATGACATCTTCCCAAGCAGCCTGGCTGAATGACATCAGTTCCNCCATCTGGAGAACCAGACTCTGGAGGAGACTGGCTGGTTTTATGGTGGAGGGTGGGGGGTGGCAGACAGCCTGAATTACAGGGGCTTTAATGGGCTGGCAGGGCTCTCCCCACAATGCCTTCCCAAGGGGTTGGGATATGACATCTTCCCAAGCAGCCTGGCTGAATGACATCAGTTCCAGCCCTGCTGTGCTTCGGCCCCCTCTCCACACACCCCTCAAACACCTTTGCCATCAACCAAAGGAGACAGACCCTCTGCTTTCTCTGCGGAAGCCACATCAGGATGTGGTAGCCACCTGGAGCTGTTGTAGGCTGGATTTCGCCCTGTGGCCCAGCAAACCACGAATAGCCAGCTTGCCCCCAAGCTAACTGCAGGCCCTTGGATAGTCATCAAACCACATCCTTGATGGGGAGAGCCTGCAAGACCATCCTGTCCAAAAGCTTCCCCAGAGGCCCCAGAACACCCTGCTAACACCTGGGTGCCGGAACGGGACTTCAACCCAAGACTCTCACCCAGCGAACCAGTACCTTTTTACAGCCACACTCCATCACGAAGCTTCTCTGGGTCTGTTTTCTCAACTAATCCAACAGTATTTGTTTGACTTCCCTCAGAGCTGAAATGCAATGGAACTTCCACTACAAAAGTCTTTGAAAAGTTAAATCCTACAATGATCACACCATTGCAGTTCGGTGAATGGAGCTGGGAAGCCTGAGGGGGAGGGCTAGCTAGACCAGCTGGCACCTCCTGAGCCTGGCAGTCCCTCCTCTGTGTAGGTCTGTTCAGGAGAAGCAAGAAGTGTTCAGCCCAGAAAAATATCACTAAGAGGATAGATGATTGTAAATCAACTATACTCTAATATAAAACTTAAAAAAAAAATAGGACAGACTATTCCACGGGGCGGGGTGGGGGGAGGGGGAGAAGAAGCCAGAAAATAAACAGGAACATCTTTCTTTTTGCATCCTAAAGCCAGAGATGATTCATCAGTTACCCGCTAGGAAACTCTCCCACCCTGGTTGGGAAGATCCCCTGGAATTTCCTTGTCAGAGGTGTGTCCTTTAAGCTCACAGACTTTGCTCAGGTTGTTTTTTGGGCAAGATTGCAACCGAAGTGGGGTGAAAATTGTCTATCAACCTTCCATCCCTTCCCTAGCCCATCTAGCAATAATGTGACCCGTGTGTGCATGCTAAGTTGCTTCAGTCGTGTCCAACTCTGTGCAACCTTATGGATGGTAACCCACCAGACTCCTCTGTCCTTGGGATTCTCCAGGCAAGAATACTGGAATGGATTGCCATGCCCTCCTCCATATTTATATTGCCATATAGGACTTGTTCTTAGTATATCTTAGAGTTCTTCATATCAGTCTACTTTGTGCATATAAATGAAGTAGAGTTACATGAAGAACTCTAGGATATACCAAGAACAAGTTATATATGGAATATAAATATATATAAGATATTAAAAATAAATTTTTAAATCAAAAAATAAAAGGACAAGTCATAATGGAAGAGTGAGTATTCTGTGTTCTTGCTGATGGCAAAAAATAAAAGAAATAAACACATTTGTATGTGTGTGCTCAGTTGCTCTGTTATGTCTGACTCTTTGTGATCCCAGGAACTATAGCCTGCCAGGCTCCTCTATCTATGGGATTTTTCCACGCAAGAATACTAGAGTGGGTTGCCATTCCTACTTCAGGGGATCTTCTCGACCCAGGGATCCAACTTGCATCTCTTGTGTCTCTTGCATTGGTAGGTGGATTCTTTACAACTGCACTACCTGGAAAGCAAAAGATAAAAACAGTAAATACATTTAAGAATAGAAAAGTTCTGAATGGTACACAAAAAGCTGTTACTAGTAGTTTAAGAGGCAGGTAGTCTTCATAAAAGGGGACTTGCTTTTCAGTATATTCCTATTTTAGCATTTATATATATGCTAATTTTTTCAGCTAAATGAAGAGGAGAAAAAGAACTCTTGGTCTCAGTCCCATTTCTCAACTCCATTCGCCTTCCAATTTCCAAAGCCTCACCCTGCTTCCTTCCCACCCAGCTCTCATCCACTCCAGCCTTCAAGCCTGTTTGCACCACAACCACTGCCCCTGGGGGTGGCTACTCTTCATTGTGTGTGGACCAAGGCCTCCCTTTCATGCTCAGCTGCAAGAAGCACACAAGGGCCTCAAATGCTTGGAGGCGGGAAATTGCCCCAGGTGGGAGCCCAGTGAGCAAGCCAAGGGGCTTGGTTTCCTATTAAGTACGGGGAAGGAGTGGCAGTTAAACACGAGCTTCAAAGAGTCTAGCATTTTCAAAACTTGCTTTTGGGGAATATGCAGCTTTTATTGGAGGTATCAGACATTAATGAGAGTTCTGGATGTTCCCAGCCTGAAGAGCCCTCTCCCTCTCTTCTCTTCCCCCACCCCTTCTAACAACCAGATAGCCCCTCTTTGATGAATCAAGAGAGGCTCAGCCTTTAAGGGATATTCCTGTCCCATGGCTCAGCCCACTTCCTCCCCCATCACCTCCGTAATAAGGTGTGGAAGCTGAAAGGATGCAAGGGGTGGGGAGTGGGAATCCAAGGGCAGGGCAGGGAGCAAGTTCAGACAGAGGCAAAGCGGGCCCGGCTTGTTCACCTGCTCCTTTGCACAAGGTGTTGTGGCTAATGATTAGGAATTCTGGGGCCTGACCTTCACCAGTTGAGATGAACCTTCAGCATACAATTGCTCCTCTGGGAAGCGACCATGCTCTTAGATATTTTGAGCTCCTTAAACAAAAGGAATTGTGAGAGCTCTGTTTTGTCCAAATATGTAGTTACAAATGAGCCTTGCATGCATGCTCACTCACCCAATCGTGTCTGACTCTTTGTGACCCCAGGAACTGTAGCCTGCCAGGGTCCTCTGTGTATGGGATTTTCCAGGCAAGAATACTGGAGTGGGTTGCCATTTCCGCCTCCAAGGGATCTTCCCAACCCAGGGATCGAACCCAGGTCTTCTGAGTATCCTATATTGGCAGGCAGATACTTTACCACTAAGCCACCTGGGAAGCCCCCACAAATTAGCTTGATTTGATCACATTTGTAATACCTTCAAAGATATCTAGTGAGCTTGAAAGGTTAAGGAACGTGTCCAAAATACAGGAACATCTTCCAATATGTCTAGAACAGAGGACACACTCAAAAATATGTGTGGAATAAATGTATGCATTCAAGTATGCATGAGTGAATGAGTGGGTAAATGATCCTGTTTTATCTTTATTTTTACTTACAACACTTAGACATTAGATGATATTAGACATTTAAATTAGATGTTAGAAATTATTTCTTTTGGTTAGGCACTGGAATCCCTGAAAAGACAATACCCTGAGATACTAAAGGAAAGCCTCCCTGTCTTACTTATCTTTCAATGAATAGTGGATGGATGGATGGACAGATAAATGAGTAAATGAATGGAAGGATATGTGGTATCATCATCCCTAGAAATATAATATGAGGGCTTCCCTTTAAAATATATGAGGGCTTCCTCATAGCTCAGTTGGTCCGCCTGCAATGCAGGAGACCCCAGTTTGATTCCTAGGTTGGGAAGATTCCCTGGAAGAGGGATAGGCTACTCACTCCAGTATTCTTGGGCTTCCCTGGTGGCTCAGCTGGTAAAGAATCTGCCTGCAATGTGGAAGACCTGGGTTCAATCCCAGGGTTGAGAAGATCCCCGGGAGAATGGAAAGGCTACCCACTCCAGTATTCTGGCCTGGAGAATGCCATGGACTGTATAGTCCATGGGGTCACAAAGAGTTGGACACCACTGAATGACTTTCACTTTCAGAAATATAAGGGCATTTTAAGACAACCATATATCAACAGTTGGTCAGTTCTGCCTAAGGCAGTAAGGAGGAATGAAGATCTATTTGGGTCTGTTTCCAATACAAGTATCTACAGCCAGAGTGAGTGTTCAAAAATATTTTATCTAGAGCATATGACGTTACTTGATATGACATTACTCAGATTTCTCAAAAGTCATTCCTTGCTAACCTGTTAACTCACTGGAAAAGACCCTGATGCTGGGAAAGATTGAAGGTGGGAGGAGAAGGGGACGACAGAGGATGAGATGGTTGGATGGCATCGCCGACTTGATGGACATGAGTTTGAGCAAGCTCCAGGTGTTGGTGGACAGGGAAGCCAGGTGTATTGCAGTCCATGGGGCTGCAAAGAGTCGGACATGACTGAGTGACTGAACTGAACTGAACTGAACTGAACCTGTGAACAGCCATTAGGGAATTCAGTCTCTCCACTGAACAGGCAGAGTGTGGTGATCATTTCCACCACTTCTGGCCCCTGGATCCCTCTTCTGCCACCAGTAATCATGGTGACCCCACTTGGTAGGCCATCAGGAGTCTGTACTCCTTCAGTCCCATCTCTGAAGTATTCCCTGCAAGAAAATGGAAAAAGACTTGTGTGTTTTTCTAAATGCATGCATGCATGCTCAATCACCCAATCATGTCTGACTCTGTGTGACCCTATGGACTGTAGCCCACCAGGTTCCTCTGTCCATGGGATTCTCCAGGCAAGAATACTGGAGTGGGTTGCCATTCCCTTCTCCAGGGGATCTTCCCCACCCAGGGATCGAGCCCTGATCTTCTGCACTGGCAGCCAGATTGTTTACAATTTGAGCCATTAGGGAGCCCTCTTGGCAGCGGAGGTTAGTCGAGGAGAGCAACAGTGGGTTCCCTGACTCTCCTCAGCCTCCCACCAGAGAACTATGGCCAGTGTCCTTACTGACTCAGAAGTAAGCATGCCTCCGTTCACGGAGACCTCTCATTTTTCCCCCAGAGACAACACAGCCTGGTCTCATCCTGGAAGGGCTATTTCTCCTCTTCACCTGATTCTAACCCTGCCCCTATAAAATGAGAACCCAGCATGAATTCATCTAAGAAAGCATCACTTGTTCCCAAGCTTGGCTGGCAGTAGAAGTGTCCCCACATCAGCTGTTAAGTGTTCTCAGCAACTGGAATGACTAAGTGGATTTCTCCTAATTCCTCATATGCTGTTGATGAAGAGAAGAGAGGTCACTGGGTAGTTCATCCTGCCATAATAAGAATTATCATCAAGGAAGATCCATCTGACTAGATCCTGTCTCTGTTGGGAGTGTCGAAGGATGCTGTTCTTCTGATGTCACTGTCAGAATAACTTGGGGGGAGCAAACCCAAACATCCCTTACTCCCCGGGTTGACATTTAGATACTCGACTTTTCACAGTTTACCAGGCATGTTAACGCACAGTATGTCACCTAACCCAACTCCCGGGAGGCTGATGGTATTGTTAGCCCCATCATACAGTTAAGGAAACTGAAGTTCAGAGGGTCGCCCAAGGTCATACAATCTGTAAAAGGCTGAGTCAAACCAGGCACACAGGTCCCCTGACCTTCCTGCTTCTCCGCTTTACTTTTTCAAAAAATTGTTTATTTCCACCTAGAGGCCAACACTGGTGCCAAGACTGTTGCAATACCAGGGAAGAGTTACAAAACCACCTCCCTCTTCCCAAGACAGGGCTAGATATTGGGTGTCCTGAAACTGTGGAAAGACCAGTGCCAGAGGTTCTGTTCCTCACAGGCCTGGAAAGAAAATTTGTCATGCACAAAGACAGCACATTACATCATCCAGAAAGGAGAGAGACAAGAGGAAGGGGAGGGGGAAGAAAGGAGGGAGGGAGAGACAGAGGGAAGGGAGAGAGGCCAGTAAACAGTCCTCCAAGGACTTCGGAAAGGTACACACAGACTGCGCATATGCGTGAAGGTGAAATGGAGGGAGCATGGCTTTGGAGCCAGGTGGACTTGGTCAGTTTCCCAGCTCTAATATTGCTGGCTGTGTCTGTTAAGTAAATCACCAAATCTAGATCTCTGTTTTTTCATCTGCAAAATGCAAGAATTTATACCCATCCAAAGACTGAAAAAAAAAAAAAAACTGCAGAAAAATGTTAAGCCCAAGACTAGAAGAGAAGAAGACGGGGACTCGGAGCAGAAGAAGTCGGGAAGGCTGAAATGGGAAGGCATTTAAGAATTTCAGATAAGAATCAAAGAGGTCATATTGAAGAAACCATTCTCTAGAATTCACAAACCCTAGAAGAAAGTTCAAATTCTTTTCCCCTTACAATTTTGATCCCAAGCCCAGTTCCCCTCCCTCCTCGGAACCCTTTCCATCCATCCCACCCTAATGAGTCTTCCAGACCAGGCTGAGATGCTCCCAGCTGCCTTTCTTTGGCCATGCTTCCCCCTCCCTCACTCGCGCTCCTGCGCCCACCCCCAGGATATGCAGATCCAAGGCAGAGCTGGGCCTCCTGGCCCCAGCTGGCCTCTCTATGGCCCACTCTCCCAGCACCATAGAGGAAGAAGGCTCACAGGTAGGGAAGCTAATGGCAGGACTCAGAGGGATCAACCCAGAACAAAGATTTGAAAAAGGTCGATGTGGGGAAAGGGCCAGATTTGCTGCACTCACTTGCCTGCCTATATGAAGGGCAATGATAATAATAAATAAATAATAAAGATGGGGACAATAAAGGACAGAAATGGTATGGACCTAATAGAAGCAGAAGATATTAGAAGAGGTGGCAGGAATACACATAAGAACTATACAGAAAAGATCTTCATGACCCAGATAACCACAATGGTATAATCACTTACCTAGAGCCAGACATCCTGGAATGCAAAGTCAAGTGGGCCTTTGGAAGCATCACTAGGAACAAAGCTAGGGGAGGTGATAGTGGTAGAATTCTAGTTAAGCTATTTCAAATCCTAAAAGATAATGCGTGAAAGTGTTGCACTCAATATGTCAGCAAATTTAGAAAACTCGGCAGTGGCCAAGAAGTGGAAAAGGTCAGTTTTCCTTCCAATACCAAAGAATGTTCAAACTACCGCACAATTGCACTCATCTCACACACTAACAAAGTAATGCTCAAAATCCTCCACGCCAGGCTTCAACAGTACATGAACTATGAACTTCCAGATGTTCAAGCTGGATTTAGGAAAGGCAGAGGAACCAGAGATCAAACTGCCAACATCTGTTGGATCATTGAAAAAACAAGGGAGTTCCAGAAAAATATCTACTTCTGCTTTATTGACTACACCAAAGCCTTTGACTGTGTGGATCACAACAAACTGTGGAAAATTCTTCAAGAGATGAGAATACCAGACCACCTGACCTGCCTCCTAAGAAATCTGTATGCTGGTAAAGAAGCAACAGTTAGAACTGGACATGGAACAACAGACTGGTTTCAAATTGGGAAAGGAGTACGTCAAGGCTGTATATTATCACCCTGCTTATTTAACTTATATGCAGAGTACATCATGAGAAATGCTGGACTGGAGGAAGCAAAAGCTGGAATCAAGATTGCCAGGAGAAATATTAGTAATCTCACATATGCAGATGACACCACCTTATGGCAAAAAACAAAGAACTAAAGAGCCTCTTGATGAAAGTGAAAGAGGAGAGAGAAAAAGTTGGCTTAAAACTCAACATTCAGATAACTAAGATCATGGCATCTGGTCCCATCACATCATGGCAAATAGATGGGGAAACAGTGGAAACAGTGATATACTTTATTTTGGGGGGCTCCAAAATCACAGCAGATGGTGACTGCAGCCATGAAATTTAAAGACACTTGCTCCTTGGAAGAAAAGCTATGACCAACCTAGACAGCATATTAAAAAGTAGTGACATTACTTTGCCAACAAAGGTCCGTCTAGTCAAAGCTATGGTTTTTCCAGTAGTCATGTATGGATGTGAGAGTTGGACTATAAAGAAAGCTGAGAGCTGAAGAATTGATGCTTTTGAACTGTGGTGTTGGAGAAGACTCTTGAGAGATCTTTGGACTGCAAGAAGATCAAACCAGTCAATCCTAAAGAAAACCAGCCCTGAATGTTCATTGGAAGGACTGGATGCTGAAGCTGAAGCTCCAATAATTTGGCGACCTGATGGGAAGAACTGACTCATTGGAAAAGACCCTGATGCTGGCAAAGATTGAAAGCGGGAGGAGAGGGGATGATAGAGGATGGGATCACCACGTCAATGGACATGAGTTTGAATAAACTCCGGGAGTTGGTGATGGACAGGGAAGCCTGGCATGCTGCAGTCCATGGATTACAAAGAGGTGGATATGACTGAGACTGGACTGAACTGAACTGAGCTGAACCAAGGACAAGGGCAGGACTGAGTCAGATACCAAGATTATTGAGCAAATACACCTGGCTGCGTCCAGAGCCATGTTCAAAGACACTAAGAGGTGGAGGTGGNGGATTACAAAGAGGTGGATATGACTGAGACTGGACTGAACTGAACTGAGCTGAACCAAGGACAAGGGCAGGACTGAGTCAGATACCAAGATTATTGAGCAAATACACCTGGCTGCGTCCAGAGCCATGTTCAAAGACACTAAGAGGTGGAGGTGGTGGCTGAGGCTGGGGAGGCAACAGGGACCAGAGAGGGCAACCTGGCATCGATGAGACAGATGGTCTGTAGCCACAGGCATCCATGGACATCGACCCAGTTGCCTGAGTCAGCAACCCAAGCTGGAGGCATAGAAAGGACAACTGGGCTGGAATAGGCTGCTTCAGAAACCAGTGGGGGCGGTGGGCTGGGTATAGCTGCATCAATCAGGCCCCATGGGAAGCTCAGGGGTCGTGGGCCCAGCACTGTTACGCGGTTCCCAGGGAATGATGCCCAGAGCAGCTTTGATCCCAGAGCGTGGAGCATCATCACGGGGGCGGGCATCCTTCTGTCCAGGGAGTGGGCCCCTCTCCTCTGCTGATGCCTCATTAAAGTGGAACCTCCCCCCCACCCTAGCCCTTCTCCTTGGGCAGCATCCGGATTTGCCTCTGCCCCCGTCTTCCCCACGACACCCCACCCTCCCACTCCCTCTCTGTTCCCACCTGCCGAGGTCAACGGCTCCGCCTTTCTTCACCCTGAGTCAGCAAGCAGGCAAGCTGCATCATCCAAGTTTAGAAAGGCAGGAATGGATGCCCTTTGAAGGCTTCTTCACGGCCTGGGTTCTATTCTTGGCTGTGTGACCTAGAGCGCTCCACATCGCCTCTCTGTGCTTCATTCCTGGACAGAAGGGAAGAAGGTTCTGGCCAGCCACCCACCCACCATGCCCTGTAGTTCTCCCCTTTGCAGTATTAGTAGGGCTGGGATCCAGACACTGAGCCAAGGAGCCATTCACCAAGAAGTCACTGAAGTTCAGAGCAGTTAAATTGATTACCCAAGATTACATAGCTGGATTTAGAATTTCTTGAGGTGAATACAAACAGCCTCAACAATTGTTGGTCAATCTGTTACTGTGAATATTCTGATGGTAGAGGACTAGAGAAACTCAGTGCTACCAGCTGCTAAAACCACTTGGGATGCCCATAGGCCTGGGGCTATAATACTGTTTCCCCCAAGATAGAATGTATGGTCATGTACAAATGTGAGAGTTGGGCCATAAAGAAGGCTGAGCACCAAAGAATTGATGCTTTTGAACTGTGGTGTTGGAGAAGACTCTTGAGAGTCCCTTGGACAGCAAGGAAATCAAACCAGTCCATCCTAAAGGAAATAAACCCTGAATATCCATTGGAAGGACTGATCCTGAAACTGAAGCTTCAATACTTTGGCCACCTGATGCGAAGAGCTGACTCATTGGAAAAGACCCTGATGCTGGGAAAGATTGAGGGCAGGAGGAGAAGGGGGCAACAGAGGATGAGGCATTTGGATGACATTGCTGACTCAATGGACATGAGTTTGAGCAAACTTTGCTAGATAGTGAAGGACGAGGAAAACTGGCATGCTGCAGTTCCTGGAGTTGCAAAGAGTTGGACATGACCTAGCGGCTGAACAACAGGATAGAAGACCCCCAAAGCCTGCTGAGCCTACACCCAAAGCTGCTTCTGTGCACTCTCCCCTTTCCTGACCCCCTCCGCCCCCCACCACCACTGGAAAAAGGAAAGTGTGCAGGTTCCCCCTTAGCAACACTGATGGGAGTGGACACCCACCACATGGCCCTCTGGGAAATTCCAACCCTGCAGACACAAGCCTCCAAGGACTTGAGCAGAGCCTTGAGCTCCTCATCACGGAGGTTCAGGCCAGGACAAACGAGCTCAGCTCTGCAACGGGTCCCTGCACCTAGAGCTTGGGGCAGAAGCCTGTGGTTAGGAGATAATGGGCTCCCCGGGTACCAGAGTCAAGACCTCATTCAGGGGAAAGTTGCCTCCTCTGGGCTTGGGCCCCAGCTTTCTCCTGTTAATTGAGATCATGACCCAACTCCCAGGACTGCTGTAGCTTGAAAGGAGCTTTGAGATGCTGGGATGAAAGGCGCTGGGCTGAGTACAAAGCACAGTGCGGATTGTCCTGGGAGTGGGAGGCCTGGCCCTGGGCCTTCCCCAGCCCCCGTGCTGAGTCACTTCCTCCATCCTGGCTGATTTTGCCTCTGTAATCCAGAGACACCAAACTCCCCTTTCAGGAGAGCTTGGGGTGGGGGCTGGAGGTGGTGTTCCCAGAGAGCGTGTGCAGGACACCGGCCAGGCCTGAACCTCAGCTCCCTGGGAGGGGAGGGGGTCCACCGGCACCGATGCCGCTGCTGGCGCTGCCATGCGTTCACAGCTTCCTGACTCCCTCTCCACATGGTTCACAGATGAGCATCTTTTTGTTACGCTTGAAGAACCGGAGGAACAAAGAGCAGAAGAGGTTTCCCAAGGCCTCGGGGTACATCTGAAGAGAGAGCAAATCTGAAGCCTTTTGACTCCTGGCGTCCTTCTCCCAGAGGGCAGCCGGGGCCCGGTTACTCATTTCCTTAAGTACGAGGCTCTCCTGGGAGCTTCCCAGCCCTGTGCTTTGGATTGCTGGGGCTGAGACAGAAGCACTGCATGGGCATGACCTGAAAGAATCTCTTCTCCTGCTCAACTGGTACCTCTTCAGTGCCTGGAAAGATCACTAGATATTTCAGGGTGAAGAAAAAGAGCCAAAGATTAAGTAAGAGAGAGAGGTCTTCTGGAAGATCGGAAGGGAGAGGTGACGGCTGCCAAGGGAAGGGTTCCCATGTTGACCTCTGCCAGTGGACTGGAACAACCAAGTCGTCCCAGAAAGGCTTCTCCTGCTGGTCTTCAACTGGCCTCCAGGAGATGGAGCTCCCCAAACCTCCTTCATCTGGTGAACCTCAGAGCATCCCCCTCCCAAGGGACTAGGGTCCCCATTCAGTGTTCCAGTGGGTAGACAATGGTTATCCTAGCCACTCATGGGCCCCAGACAAACAAGATACGGTTCCTGCCCTCAGAGTCAAGAAGAAACAATTGTGGCAACCTAGACTGAAAGGGGAGACGCGTTACACCTTGTTAGTGATAAAGAATCTGCCTGCCAATGCAGGTGATGTGAAATTCAATTCCTGGGTCAGGAAGACCCCCTGGGGAAGGAAAACAGCAACCCACACCAGTATTCTTGCCTGGGGGAACCCCAGTGACAGAGGAGCCTGGTGGACCACAGGCCACGGGGTTGCAAAGAGTCGGACACAACTGAGCGACTGAGCAGGCGCACAGGCTGAAAGGGATGTGAGCTGAGATCGAGGGAGATCCCGGCAATGTGCTGTGGGGGCCAGTGGGAAGGACGGGGAGGTCTGGTCAACTCAAAATACAGAGGCTGCTCACCTGTATTTGGGAAGCAAGTCTTATCCCCGTCCATTGGTAAGGCATCTCCCCCCAGTTCAGGAGCCATCCTTTGAACTAGCCAGACCTTGTTGTTAGCTTTCAGTCACTAAGTCGTATCTGGCTCTTTGTGACCCCATGGACTGCAAAACACCAGGCTTCCCTGTCCTTCGCTATCTCCTGGAGTTTGTTCAAACCCCTGTCCATTGAGTCTGTGATGCCGTACAACTATCTCATCTCGACCAGGCTGAGCTCAAATCAAGCAGGTGCTTCCCCTGGGAGCTTTCTCACGGCAGGAAACCCCAACAGTAGGGGGGACACTAACCCCAGCAGCCAGCGGGCTTTTAGGTCACAGACACCAAGTCTTAGAACAGCCCAGCCCAGAGCAGGCACTTCAGGGGTCCGGGCTGCTTTACTGCTGGTGCTTTCAAATCCACGCTTATTAGAAGGTGATGGAAAGCATCATGTGAAAGGTAGAGGAGATTCCCCAGAAGTCGTAAAGGGGGTTAAACCTCAGGACGGCAAGGGGAGGGTGGCTGGGTAAGGCCTTCTAGGGAAGACTTCAATGTGCTGGGTTGTTTGAGGCGGTTTGGGTGGAGTCTGGCCCGAGGTGGGGGTCTCCCTGCAATGACTTCTCAGGTTTCTTCTCAGCTGGGGCCGATCTGAAGGCCCAGGGAGAGCACAGAACGGAACAGAGCTGGGATGCGAGGAGCCAGTGACGGGTTTGCTTTCCCCATTTCACTGGGAGCCTGGCTCCCGCCTCCTGGCACCGGTCCTTCCTGGGGCCCCAGCTCCAGCTTGTTAGTTTTAACTGGAACAATTTCCTTTGAACTCAGCTTGAATTAGCATCACCATGGCGATGGATCAGAGTTTTCACAAGTCGACCTGGTCTTCACCCCTTAAGCAATTAGTTCGGAGGAGAAAAGCAGAAGGAGGAGGCGAAGGGAGAACGCAGGCAGGAAGGGAAGAGAAGAGGGAGACGGGAGGAGATGGAGGAAGGGAAGAAGGTGAGGAGGTGCGTGGGGGGGTGGCCTCTCCTACGAGCTCAGCCCCGCCCCAGGGAACAGAGCACCCATCCTGCCCCTTAAGCCTTCACCTCCCCAGCCCTTCCCACATCGAGCACCAGACCTTCCACAGGTAGCCCAGGAGGAAGGGGCACTGTTCCAGTTTCTCAGGGGAGACCCACAGCTCAGCCCCTGGAGCAGCCACCCCCAGGCAACCAGCCCACCTCTAGCCACTTCCTCCAGCACGGACCAGGTTGGTGAGAGCTGAGAATGGGGGTCTGGCGCCTGAGAACTGAGGAGGGGTCGCAGATCTCCTACTTATCTGCCCCATGACCCTGGGCGAGCCACCAGCCCGTGTAAAGAGGGAGGGTCAAGTGAAAGGGCTGCCTTGGTGCAGACCCTGCAGCAGTCTCGGTGGGGGTCATCGCTTGCCTGCTTATTGGCCCTCACTTGTCTGGGAGCTTCTGACGGGGGCGGCGACTAGCTCTTAGTCACTGCTGAGTTCTTAACACTAATTCAGGGCCTGACCCATACAGGGCAGCCAGTAAATATTTTTCAAATGTATTAACAAACAAATGAATTATTGCTTTCTTTTTAATGGTGGTAAGAGTGGGAAAAGTGTGTGAATGAAAGTTGCTCAGTTGTGTCCAGCTCTTTGCGACCCCATGGACTGTACAGTCCATGGAATTCTCCAGGCCAGAATGCTGGAGTGGGTAGTCATTCCCTTCTCCAGGGGATCTTCCCAACCCAGGGATCAAACCCAGGTCTCCCNATGGTGGTAAGAGTGGGAAAAGTGTGTGAATGAAAGTTGCTCAGTTGTGTCCAGCTCTTTGCGACCCCATGGACTGTACAGTCCATGGAATTCTCCAGGCCAGAATGCTGGAGTGGGTAGTCATTCCCTTCTCCAGGGGATCTTCCCAACCCAGGGATCAAACCCAGGTCTCCCGCACTGCAGGTGGATTCTTTACCAGCTGAGGCACCAGGGAAGCCCAAGAGTGGGGAAAGGGAAATAGCAAACCCGAATCCTCCAGAATTTGATGGAGACGCTTGTCCATGCCTCCTCCAGGAAGCCCTCGAGGACTTGCCACGCCTCCGTCCCCCTCCCCCCCCAGGTTCACACCCACTGGGGCTTCTGCATCTCCATTACCAGGCTATTAGGTCATTCACAGTCACTCACTCATCTCTCTCCCCAGCTCTGTCTGGTGTCCCTAGAACAAGGACTGTGTCTCATTTGCCAGCTCCTTGCGTGTTCCAAGCACGGAGTGGGTCCTCTAGAACTGGACATGAGTGTAGGAACCTGAGTATTTGTGGAATGCTGGCACTGTCATTCAACTGTGTCCGGCGCAGGGCCAGGTGTCTCACTTTCGGTAAAAGTAGTCCCTGGGGAAAGCAGTGTATGAAAAGAGGACTTGCAATGAGGCGTGTCGAGTGGAAAATGGGCATAAGAGGATGGGATCATGAAGCAGGAGGCCTCATAACGTCTGTTCTACAAAGAGCTGAGGAGGAAATGTGTTTGCTTGGTCCGCCAAAGCATGGAGCATTTGCAGAACAGTCTTTTCACAAAGGGAGTCAGATGGTGGGGGACTGGCTCGTAGGTAGACTTCTGAACTGACCCTGCTGCTGCTGCTGCTAAGTCGCTTCAGTCCGACTCTGTGCAACCAACCCCATAGACAGCAGCCCACCAGGCTCCCCATCCCGGAGATTCTCCAGGCAAGAACACTGGAGTGGGGTGCCATTTCCTTCTTCAATGCATGAAAGTGAAAAGTCAAAGTGAAGTCGCTCACTCGTGTCTCTCAGACTCTTAGCAACCTCATGGACTGCAGCCTACCAGGCTTGTCCGTCCATGGTATTTTCCAGGCAAGAGTACTGGAATGGGGTGCCATTGCCTTCTCCGAACTGACCCTGAGGAAGGACCAAGTGTGGTGTCTACAGCTAGAAAATATGTCTTCTCTCTGGCCAGGAGGCACCTCCAGGCAGGCTCACGGCTCCCGCTATCTCTGCTGGTTGCACCAAGCCTCACTCGGCAGCAGGAGGTGCCCATGAGCTCTGAGCTCAGCACCACGCCACCACTGTGGCTCAGCTGACTGCTGTCACGTTAGGTGTTAGTAAGGTGCCCNCTCTTAGCAACCTCATGGACTGCAGCCTACCAGGCTTGTCCGTCCATGGTATTTTCCAGGCAAGAGTACTGGAATGGGGTGCCATTGCCTTCTCCGAACTGACCCTGAGGAAGGACCAAGTGTGGTGTCTACAGCTAGAAAATATGTCTTCTCTCTGGCCAGGAGGCACCTCCAGGCAGGCTCACGGCTCCCGCTATCTCTGCTGGTTGCACCAAGCCTCACTCGGCAGCAGGAGGTGCCCATGAGCTCTGAGCTCAGCACCACGCCACCACTGTGGCTCAGCTGACTGCTGTCACGTTAGGTGTTAGTAAGGTGCCCAACTTTTCAAAGTTTCTCGCCTGCAAAGTAGTGCTGAGTGGGGATGATGACACATCCCAGGCCTCGTGTGGTTGTCGTGAGGATTAAATGAGGTGCTGCTTGCAAAGCCTTTCAGTACAATACCTGGTACCCAGTGTGGGGAGAAATCTCCATCAGCTGCTGCATTCCCCCAACTTAAAAAAAAAAAGATGTACGTATTTGGCTGTGCTGGGTCTTAGTTGCGGCATGCAGGATCTTAGTTGCAGCATGTAGGATCTAGTTCTCTGACCAGGGATCAATCCAGGGCCCCCTGCATTGGGATCTTAGCCACTGAACCACCAGAAAAGTCCATCCTGCATCCCTTTTGAAGCGTGTTTTTTCCACGTGTAAATTGGAGGTCAAATTCTTTCTCAGCAACCTTCATTTCATCCACTGCTCCACCTCCAAACATGAGCACCCTTTCCCTTTAGAAACTGTCCATTCAAGCATGGACATGGCGACTCCTCTCTGTCCTAAGAATTGCCCTGCTGGGTCCTGTCTCTCTCTGTTTCTCTACCTCCTTTTACATTTTTCCACGTTCTTTAAAACCTCCCTCTCCAGCCCTCACCCCTCCTCCTCGCTCTTCTTTTCCCAAGTCCTGCCTTTGGCCTCTGTCTCTCCTTCCCTCCCTCCCTCCCTCCCTTTCCCCCCTCTGCTGCTCATTAAAAAAAAAAAAAATCATTCTAAAAACGCCAAAAATGTACTCGTCCCCCAAGGACCCTAGTCCAGTACAAAGGGCTGGTTCTTCAGGCTTCTCTGGTGGCCTCCCTCTTGCCCACTGCCTTTGACTTGTTGTGGCCTCATTCGCATGACTGGGAGGGCTAACTGGGGAATATCCCATGTGGTCGGGCAGGGAGGAGGCTGGGAGGGCAGGAGTTGGATGGAGGAGGTTGAGGACAAGCTGTTTCAAATCTTCCCAAACTTTGGTTTATCGTCAGGGAGAAAAACAAACTGCTTATTTGATATCACGAAACCTAAAGAATTTTATCAGATTGGCAGGAAAGATGTAGGCTGGCAATCAGTGAGACTGCAGACCAGGATGTCCACTATGTGGAATGTTCCATCTGGAGAGCAGAGTTGGAGAGCAGAGCAGGGGTGGGTGGGGAGCCCTTTGGGCCTGGACGCAGGGGAGGGGCCCCCAGTCCCTGAGAGGCCCTCTAATGTGCACACACTGGGGTTCTTCTGGACACCACCCACAGCCCTACCTTCCCACTCAATGCCCTCTGGCCAAGTCCCACAGGGCACTGACCTGCAGGGTGCCTAGATCCTCCCCTCCAAAGCCACAGTGACCTCGCCCCAGTCAAGTCCAGAAAGAAACACATCTGATGCACTCAGGTTTGGGGCAGGGAACCTGGGGCAGCGGACAGGAGCAGAGGACAGCGTAGGAGCCCTCTCAACCCCACAGGAACCCCCCTTCTCACAGGGGCTCTGGGCTGCTCCTGCACTGTGGCCTTCCCAAGGCTGCCCAGGAGATGTGGCAGAGGCCTTGGCTGCAGCCTTTCCGGCCCTTCTGTCCTCCGGGATCCCAGAATTTCCTAATCGCCTCCGGGCACTTTTACTAAACACCCTCCCCTCCCTTCCCCATCCACCCCTTAGCGGCCAGGCTGCTGGAAGCCAGTGGTGTTCCCGAGTTAATCAAAAACTCCTGGACTTTGCCCTTGAATGGAGGCCATCATCCCTTTGTCCCAGGGCGACAGGGTCAGCTTGCTCCTCTAGCTGTAGAAGACTAAACGGTGGGTGAACGTGAGAGCTGAATTAAAGTTGATCAAGGGCCTCCTGCTATTGCCAGGCACTGGACTGGGTGCTCAAGAGAAAACTGACCTCCCAGCTGTCCTACTGGGGATGCATGTGTGTCTGCGAAGTTACTCCAGTCGTCTGACTCTTTGAGACCCAGTGGCCTGTGCCCCACCAGTCTGCTCCGTCCATGGGATTCTCTAGGCAAGAATACTGGAGTGGATTGCTCTGCCCTTCTCCAGGGGATCTTCCCCACCCAGAGATCAGACCCATGTCTCTTATGTCTCTCACAGAGGCAGGTGGGTTCTTTACCATTAGCACCGCCTCCCCTGTTTTGCCTATAAGAAACTGAGGTGCAAAGCCTTGAAGAAACTTTCCTGACCTCTAAAACTGAAGTGGAGAATGCTTTGAAGCTTCCAATGGAGTTACTTTTGGGGGGGAGGGGAAGTTGGTTAACTCATGATTGGGTTAGAACATTCTAGAATTATCCATAGCTTCTGGACAGAAAGCTGAAAATAGGTGTGATGTTCCAGCTCAAAGAGATGAGTGAATTTATGTACAGCCTGGGCTCATATGCAAAGGGAGGGGCCCCAGGAGAACCAGGAAGCTGCGAGGTTTAATATTCTTTTAGACTCGGAGGCCATCAAGATGGCGCTGTGTATGGATGGAGAGAGTTAAAGAGCACCCCAAACCCAGGACACCCCTCCAAGGGTCCTGGAGAATATTGATCTCTCCTGAGAAGATCAGGACTTTGGGATACATTGCTGGAGAGGCCAAGGACATAGTTCAGCCCCATCTGGAGCAGGCAGGGCCTAAAAATTGATGCCCAGCAAAGCAAGGGAACTTAGAGAGCTCAAGTTATCTGGCTCCCCTCCACACACACTGCCTGACCACCCACTTGCTGGGCATCCTGCAGCTGCACTAAACTCACCCTTCCTGGACTACCCTGGTGCTCCTGTGGTAAAGAGTCTGATTGCCAAATGCAGGGGACACGGGTTCGATTCCTGCTCCGGGAAGATTCCAAGTGCTACGGGGCAACTCAATCTGCGTGCCCTAGAGCTGGAGCTCCGCAACAACGGAAGCCCCCACAATAAGAAGTCCGCATACACCGCAACTCGAGAAAGCCTGTGAGCTGCAACGAAGACTCAGCACAGCCAAAAATAAACAGATAAATATATTAGTAAATAAGTGAAACTTAAAAAAATGAACTTGCTCCTCTTTCCTTCCAAGGCTCAAGCAAACGTCAGTTCTTTTCGCCTCCTTCCACTTTATTTTTCCCATCTGTCCTCTCCCCCTTCCCCCATCCTTGGCCCGCTCCCCCATCCCACTCCCCCATCTGCCCTAAAGAGCAAATTCCTATCCTGACCGGGAAGCTCTGCTGGAATCTGAGAGGCCTGGTTTCTGGCTGAGGGAGAAGAGGCAGATTCAGGGGCAGGCCTGAAGAAACTGGGAGGCAGAAGGAGGGGCTGACCAAGGGGCGAGATGAGTTCCGGCCGGGGAGAGAAGGAGCTGGTGGGATAGTGGCCTCAGAGCCTATGAGGCTTGTGGAGAGATTTTGGGGTGCAGGACAGGGGTTTCTCAGGCTCCTTGCCCTACAAGGGGGGTCATGGTGGTGAAGGGGCGGCTACGGGGGCGGGGGGGGGGGGCAGTTACTCCCACCTACACCAGCCCACAGTCCCAGCTCAGCATCCCCAGGTGGTCTGGTTCAGGCTGCCATGGGAAGCAAAAGTCCAGAAGAGGGGCCCAGCTAGGGGGAGACCCAAAAGTCAGAGGCAAACAGNGGGGGGGGGGCGGGGGGGGGGGGGGGGGGGGGGGGCAGTTACTCCCACCTACACCAGCCCACAGTCCCAGCTCAGCATCCCCAGGTGGTCTGGTTCAGGCTGCCATGGGAAGCAAAAGTCCAGAAGAGGGGCCCAGCTAGGGGGAGACCCAAAAGTCAGAGGCAAACAGGCAGCCCTGGGCCTCCCCTGCACGGCGGCCTCACCGATTCGGGGCGCTCACTCGGGGCCCTCAGGCTCCCCAGGCCTGTGTCTGAGAACACTGGAAGTCCCAGCAGCAGAGCTGGCTGGCTGCCTCCCTCCGCCAGGCCCAGGTTAACCCTTGCACAGCTGGGCAGCTTCCTCCTGTCTCATCCCCTTGCTTGCATCCCAGCACAGGGCAGCTTTCCTCTGCTTGCCTGCCAGCTCCTTGAGGCTGGCACCTTTCTTGTCCCTGGCTTCCTCCACACAAGCAGTCCCCTGCCTCCAGTCCTCCCAGAGAGCCTGGCAGTCCCATCTCTGCAGATGACTGAGCCCTTGGCCTCTTCCCAGCCCAGTCGGCCTTTGAGAAATAGGCGTGGTATCCAGAATTGGCATGGACAGGCCTTAGCAGCCCTCCCACCCAGCGCCTCCTTTACAAGGAGGAAACTGAGGCCCAGGGTCACACAAGTGCTGAGGGCAGCTCCTTATCACCTGGTGAGGAGGCGATCTGGGGTGCCCAGGGCCCAAGAGGAGATGCAGGCAGCCTGAGTCAGGGAAAGGGCAGCGGATGGGGAAGGACATGGGCACGGCCTGGCTCTCTCCCTGGGCAGGGCAGGCCTGGCCTGTTACCTGGAAGGGCAGGTGTTGCCTGAGATTGTCTGTGGGGGTTTCCAGGTGGCTGGAACTGAATCACAACCTGCATGCGCCACCCGTCCTCGTGTGGGCACGGTGAATCAGCGTGTGTTGTCCTGCTGGTGTGGGGTGGTTGGCATTGCACACGTGGGATGGGCCCCAGAGCACTGGGTGTCTGTGTCTTCAGGGACCACTCACCCGTACTGGCTCACCAGTGTGCTCATATGTGTCCCTGCCCAGCCTCTGCGGGTCTTACAGAAATTAGATGTGTACAAGAGCGTGCCTGCGTATATGCACACACTGGTGGAGGGCTAGCTACTTGGCCGTGTGCTTCAGACAGAGTCGGGGAAGCACTGTTGTGCTCCAAGCTCCAGCCTACTCCAGTGCCTGAGTTTCCAGCTGCCCCAGCTGAACTGCGCACAGATGTGGGCTGCTTTGCTGCAGTCCAAAGCAGACCTCCCGGGATTTTTCCAGAGGAAACGCAGAAATATTGTGGTGTCTGCTCTGAGTAGTGGAGAGAGAATGGGGATAGGACTTGATGATAGGGCTCCAAAAAGGAGGGACCACAGGTCACTGGGAAACTGAGGAAGCAAGAGCCTCCCCCAAAGGACGGGCTGGGGCCCAGGGGCAGGGGTGTCTGACGGTTTTCGGCTGTAGGGCCCCGGGTACCACTTGGGAGAGTGATGTCTTTGGTTGTCTCTAGTGTCCAGAGTGCTGGCCCCCAGCACCCAGCCCACTGTAGCCCCTCCTCTCCCAGCCCCTCCCTCTCAGGGCCCTGGGCAAGTGCTCCATTACCCTCTGGCAAACACACACCAGCACCTCCATCCCCTCCACACCGTGAGCTGGGAGGCACCACGCATACACAGGCACCCCAGCCACCATGGCACCGCCACCCACAGGCTGACCACACACACACACACTGTCACCACATTCACACACACACACACATCCTCATATCACATGCCAGTATTTCAAAACCGCAATCAAAACCACTATACAAATGCCCCCACTGCACACTGACTCCAAACCATATACATCCTCTCCCACAAACAATGACCCTGCATGCCCAACCCACCCCATCCCCACTCTTCATCAAAGTTTGCCCCCATAAACAGTTCCAGACCTTTCCAAGCTGAGGAACAGTCCTGATACTGTTCTTAGGCTCCTCATCAGTGCAAACTATTTAAAGCTTTAAAAGAATTTGACTGGTTCTGTCCCACAATTGCCTGGACTGGTTTAAATGCACCTCGCCCCCCCAAACCCCAACCCTCCGGCCAGGGATGAATTCTCCCATTCAACCCATCCCTCTCCAGGGCACAGAAGTGTCTCTCTTCTGGGCAAAGACTCTGGGCTGGACCCTGTCTGCCCTCTGCCCTCTGCCCTCAGAGGTGGGAGGCATCCTTGCGCATCTTCCCCCAGCAAGCCTTCCTGGAGCACTTACTCTGTGCCTGGCATGGGCAGGGCAAGTGGGAGGCACAGGGCTGGAAGAGAAGCTTTCTCTACCCTTGGGGAGCTCACTGCTCAACAGCAAATGGGGCGTGAGCTGTACTGAAGCCACCAGACACCTTGCCAGGAAGGGAGATAAAGTCCAGAGGTAGGAGAGAAGGCTGCCAGCCCCGCAAGGCAGGCAGGCTTCCTGAGGGAGTGGCTCGTGGGCAGGCCTCCACCTCTGGGCTGCGTTTACTTCTGCCCATGTAGGAGTAGGTCAAGAAATCTGGCCTCAATCCCAACCCACATCTCTAGCACATCATCCTGTTTTACTGAATGCATGGCACTTATCTAAATTTACTGTGTGTATCTGAATATCTGTTTTTATCTGTGTCCATCCTGTAATATAAGCTAAGAGAAAGCAAATCCATTGCACTTAAGAAGGGGTCTGTGTGTGTGCATGCTAAGTAGCTTCAGTCGTGTCTGACTCTTTGTGATCCCATCGATTGTAACCTGCCAGCCTCCTCTATCCATGGGATTCTCCAGGCAAGAATACTGGAGTGGGTTGCCATTTCCTTCTCCAGGGGATCTTCCCGACCCAGGGATTGAACCCATGTCTCTTATAGCTCCTGCAGTACAGATGGATTCTTTACCACTAGCGCCACCTAGGAAGCCCAGGAAGGGGTCTGGTGCTCTTTAAGTGAAGGAAAGTGAAAGTTGTGTCCAACTCTTTGTGACCCATGGACTGTAGCCTACCAGGCTCCTCAGTCCATGGAATTTTCCAGGCAAGAGTACTGGAGTGGGGTGCCATTGCCTTTTCCAGGGGATCTTCCCGACCCAGGTCTCCCGAACTGCAGGCAGACACTTTACCATCTGAACCACCAGGGAAGCTAAGTGAAGGAAGGGAGATAGAAAGGGAGGGCGAGAGCTTGGTGTCCCAGTGCCAGGGGACATGGAACGCACAGTGCTGCAGGAGGAGACGGTGCTGGGCCTTGAAGGCCAAGCTGAGGAAGCTGTAAGATTTGGCGCAGGGCACTGATGAGAACAGACCAGTGAGCCCCTGAATTACCGAAAATGGAATCCAGCTGCTCACCACTCCAAAGCCAATAAAAAGGCAAAGTTGGAGAAAGGAAAGTTTGCTTTATTTCAGAGGCAGGCAACCTGAGGGGGAGGGCAGACTCTTATCCAAAGGCTAACTCTCCCCCACTGAGAGTCAGTGGGCAAGAGCTTTCATAGGAGGAGAGAGGAAGCTACTTGCAAAGGCAGCACTGTCTTCTTGAAATTCCTCATAGGATGACTTGACCAGCATCATCTCGACTGTCTTAAGTACAGTTAGTCCTCAGTTCCAGGGCTGGTTTTTCCCTATTTCTTTGAGGCCAGTTATTAGAATTGTGGCATGCTAATAAGTGCCCCCTGGCACTGGGACACCAATCTGCGGTCTGGTCATCATATAGTTAACTTCTTCCACCTGGTGGGGGTTTCAGTATTTATGAGACAGCTCACAGGATGTGGCTCAGAACATTATCTATAGCCCTGGACGAGGAATCAAAGGTCCTTGACTTTACTTAATGACTAAACTATTATTATTTAGTCTTGTTGGACTGTTTTCCTTTGTTTCTGCATTTTCTCACTTCTCTGATTAAACTGGTTCGTTAGCTAAAGTTTTTCCATAGACAAAAAGCAGGCTGAGGGCATGGCGGGGGTGGAGGGACTGCGGGGAAGGAGCATAAGGCCCTGCTCTGTTTCACCTGGGCCAGCTATTTGACAGTGCAAAATGCTTTTGACTGGGGGGCATCAGGGTCTCATAGGCAGCAGATTGACAGATAAGCTCCACATAGTAGCAGGATTCGAGTGCATGGCCTTGTGCTTTATAGGGCTCTATATAAACCTATTATAGTGTTAGATTTACATTATAGGAGTGAGACAGACAAAAACAGAGCTTCAAACTAACAAGATAAAGTCAGATAAATCTTCTCTCCTTAGATAAATCTTCTCCCTCAAACCAGCCAACAGGAATCAGTCCTAGGTGGAGATGGGTTATGATGCAAAAGTTCTATCTCTAAGAAAACACATTTCTATGGAGCAACCCCATAACTGCCTTCATCTAGAACACTGAAGGAATTTGGGCACACTAGACCTGAGAGGAGAGAGGTTTTGCCACTCATCCTGTCTTAGGGGCCCCCTTCTACCCTTAGAGTGTGGACCAAGCTAGTACTCAGGGTCTCACTCTCCCTGGGGAACAGTTCACTTGATTATTTTATTATTTTTTTTTAAATATTATTTATTTGGCTCTGCTGGGTCTTAGTTGCAGCACTCAGGATCTTTAGTTGCGGCATGTAAACTCTCCATTGCAGTATGTGGGATCTAGTTCCCTGACCAGGAATCAAACCCAGGCCCCCTGCATTAGGAGCCTGGAGTCTTAGCCACTGGATCATCAGGGAAGTCCCTATACTTGATTTTAGAACCAAAAAGATCAGTGGAAGCTGAGAGCAAATCCTTCTGTGAGCAACCTGCCCACTTTCCCAGGCAGGGCAGGATAAACACTATAGGGAGGTTTCACCCTAAATATTCTCCCTTTGGAGGGAGGTTTGATCTCAGCAAACATCAGCCAGGAGGGCCTGGAGTTGCAGGAGGGGCACCTCATGGCATCTTTAACGCATCAGCCTGCTGTCCTGTGTACTGAAGACTCCAGGCCTCCAGCTCCGCATCCTACAGCTGAGAGCTCCAGGACTGTGTGCACAGCTGGGGCTGGGAGGAGGGATGCTGGGTTCTGGTCTGGACTCCCAGGACAGCCCTCTGAAGTGGAGCAGGAGCCAGGTAAAGTCAGAGAAGTCAGGGTCCTTCCTGGAGGGAAGGGACAGAGCAGCAGGACAGACCTGGCCAGGAGAGACGGGGGGTGGAGCACAGGCACTGGGGTTGCTGTCAGAGAGACAGAACCCCAACCCTGACTCTGCACCGATCTGCTCTGCTCTCCTGGTCAGGTCAGTTCCACTTTCTGCACCACAGTTTCCTCATCTGTAACCTGGAGACAACCATCACCACCCTGTTTGCTGAAGAGAGATGCTTGCAGGTCCAAGGGGACAGGAGAAGAAAAGTGCTTGTGTTCCATACAGGGGGCAGATGAGGCTGCTCCCTGCTCCCTTCAGCACCAGAGGTGGTAGCAGGACAGACTAGAAGGCCCCCACCCAGAAAGGGAGCCACAGAGGATGAGACAGTCAGATATCATCACTGACTCAACGGACATGCGCTTGAGCAAACTCCAGGAGATGGTGAAGGACAGGGAGGCCTGGCATGCTACAGTCAATGGGGTCCCAAAGAGTCGGACATTACTGAACAACAACAACACCCAGAATTAATCAAGAGGCTCTTGTTTCTCAACACCTGGCTGGAGACTGAGTCCCAGCACCACCACTCACTGGCTAGGAACTTGGGCCAGACAGCTCAGCTCTCCGGACATTATCTTTGACCTGGGAGAGGGGGTGCTGCTCCTGGATGACTGCTAAGCCCCACCTTTGTCCTCTGGTCCCTCCACCCCAGGCTCCCAGGGAAGGTGCCAGCCGGCTGGCAGCTGAGAACGGCTGCAGGTGGGACAGGGGATGGGGGCCTGAAGGAGGAGCCAAAAGGGAGCCGCATCTGTTACCCTGGCACCTTGGCTGAGCTTCCTTTCTCTTTGTTTTATGTGTGTATTTATTTACTGGCTGTGCTGGCCTTCATGGCTGCATGAGGACCTTCTCTAGTTGTGGCAAGCGGGGGCAGCTCTTCACTGTGGTGCTCAAGGGTGGCTCTTCTCATTGCGGAGGCTCCTCTCATTGCAGAGCACGGGCTCTAGGCGTGTGGGCTCAGGAGCTGTGGCACAGGCGTAGTCGCCCCGAGGCATGTGGAATCTTCTCGGACCAGGGATCGAACCCATGTCCCCTGCGCTGGCAGGCGGACTCCTAACCACTGGACTATGAGGGAAGTCCCCATCCTTTCTCCTTTCAGTCTTCCACGTTCGTTCACTCACCTGTTTCTGCAGCAAACATTTATACAGCGTGCCAGGCACCGTCCCGGGTGTGGGGAAGCAGGAGTGAGTTTGTTCACAGCCTCGCAGAAGACCACATGAGATGTAAACAGATGATTCCCAGCCAGCCCAGAGCATGGGGAGGGCCCCCATTCACGAGGGACAGCTCGCTCTCAGACACTCAGCCAGCTTGCTGCAATGATGGGAAAACACAGAAATTCCTCGGCACCGAACAGCTTAGGAGCGGTTAAAAAGAAAAAAAAAAAAAAACATGCCAGAAAGGTTACTGGGTGGGATAATTAATGTTTTGCTGAGAAGAAAAATATTAGTGTGTGTTTCTCGGCATGCAAACACCTCAGCCAACAAGACGATTCAAAGAAAACAAGTGGAACCATGGGGGTTTTCTCACAAAGGCTTAAAAAATAAAAGGGAAAAGAAACAAACAATAGTCACAGACACACCTCCTCTGGTGGCGGAAAGAACATTCCCTACCAGGTGAGAAAACCAAGACCCAGCATTGGGCAGGGCCTGGCTGCTGCTCCTTCCTGGGTGAAGCCTGACCAGCACCCACACCCCACCCCACAGCTCCTGATCCAGGCTGCCTTCTCATTTCAAGACACTCATTTCCATTGCCCACACTAGTCAAGCATCTTAAGGAACCAGAGATTTCTAACTCCTGAGGGGGCATTCAGGGTTTCCCAGGTGGCTCAGTGGTAAGGAATCCATTTTGCCAACGCAGGAGACACAGGAGACGTGGGTTCGATCCCTGGGCCAGGAAGATCCCCTGGAAGAGGAAATGGCAACCCACCCCAGTGTTCTTGCCTGGGGAATCCCATGGACAGAGGAGTCTGGAAGGCTACAGTCCGTGGGGTCACAAGGAGTTGGACACGACTGAGCGCAGCACAGCACAGAGGGGAAATCCAGCAGGTGTCACCTCCACTCACCTGGAGTCCCACCTTCTAACAAAGGGTTGCCTTGTCTGCAGCTCATGTTCACAGTGGAAAGACTTGGTTAATAGGAGAGGATAAACTATTTTTATTTCTACTCACATGAACTATATAAAAAAAGAAATGTTCAGAATCCCCAGGCAAAAGGATGGGCCCAAATGAGCCTCTCTCTGGTTTGATGCCAAAGCTGACAAGGGCTGCCAATAAATGCCAAGAAAATCCACCAGAACCAAGGTGCCTGTTCTCTTCCCCAAGTGCACTTCCACAGCCATTGACCCTCAGGAGGACAGCTGTAGCTTTAGGCCTCCCTCTAGAATCCAGGAACTTCCCTGGTGGTCCAGCAGCTAAGACTCTGTGCTCCCAATGCAGGCGACCAGGTTCAGTCCCTGGCTGGGAAGCTAGATCCCACATGCCGCAACTATGACCCAGACAGCCAAATAAATAAATCAATAAATAAAATACTACTACTAATAATAATAAACAAGTAGAATCAAGTCCAGGCCTCAAGAAACACAAGTTCAGGAAGGATTCTCTTCCCACTGTGTCTTCAAGATGCCCGAGGGTTGGGGCTCGAAGGAAAATCTGTAAGACAGGGTTGTTGCTGCAGCTCCCTCTTATGCCCCTTCCTACAACCAGATCCAGAGTCCAGGCGAGGAGTGAGCTCTCGGCCATGTGTAAGCCAGGGAGAGCAATGAACAGCCAGAGAAGCCCAGGGCACCTCAGCCTTCCACTGGAACAGGATCAGGCCTGGGTCTTTCCATCCAGTTCGGGCATCAGTGACCCCTTTCTGTAACCCCAGGGCAGATGCAGAGCCTGCGGTCCCTACCACACCCAGCCACTGGCAGGGGCTTGCTGAAGTCTGTGGCTTGGCTCTGGGACCAATGGTCAGCCTGAGGCCTTCCTCCACCAGGGTGCCTGCTGTCCGCTTGGCCATCAGAGACTCCCACATATGGTCAGTGTTCTCCCTCCCTTACTTCCCCCCAGCCACTACATTTAAACCGGATAATGGACAAGGACTTGCTGTATAACACATAGCTACTGCTGCTAAGTTGCTTCAGTTATGTTTGACTCTTTGAGACCCTTTGGACTGTAGCCCACCAGAATCTTCTGTCCATGGGATTCTCCAGGCAAAAATACTGCCTGGAGTATGCCCTCCTCCAGGGGATCTTCCCCACCCAGGGATCGAACCCACTTCTCTTATGTCTCCTGTGTTGGCAGGAAGGTTCTTTACCACTAGCACCACCTGGGAAGCCCATAACACGTAGACCTCTACTCAATATTATGTAATGACCTAAGTGGGGACAGAGTTTGAAAAACGAATAGATATCTTGAATCACTTTGCTGTATATCTGAAACTATCACAACATTGTTAATCAATTCTACTCCAATATAAAATGAAAAGTTTAAAAAGAAAAAAAGAAGACTGGTTGTAATGCTTTTCCTTTCCAGTGATTGTACTAATACTGGACTCCTCCATCTAAACCATTTTACTGAATTTAGTTCCTACATTTTTTCTCTCTTCATCCCCTTTTTCTTTAACTCTTTTTGGTGGGCAGAAGTGATGAGGACCCTGCAAGGACACCGAATTTCCAATGCCAGTGCCCTCTGTGGCTGCGGGGCTTGTTAAAGGTACAGAATGGGTGTTCTACTAAGCACTCCACACCTGCTCTTTGCATCTGTGAAGACTGGCCTCAGAGGGGCCCAGGTGACTCTGAAAGCCTGCACACCGGCATCCAGAGTCTGCCTAAGTTGCCAGTTTGCTTCAGCTGCAGGTCTGCAAGAAGAGAGGAAAGAGGAACTTCCCTCGTGGTCCAGTGCCTGAGAGGGCTTCCCAGGTGGCACTAGCAGCAAAGAACCTGCCTGCCAATGCAGGGGACATAAGAGATATGGGTTTGATCTCTGGGTCAGGAAGATCCCCTGGNAGGTCTGCAAGAAGAGAGGAAAGAGGAACTTCCCTCGTGGTCCAGTGCCTGAGAGGGCTTCCCAGGTGGCACTAGCAGCAAAGAACCTGCCTGCCAATGCAGGGGACATAAGAGATATGGGTTTGATCTCTGGGTCAGGAAGATCCCCTGGGGAAGGAAATGGCAACCCAGTCCAGTATTCTTGCCTGGAGAATCCCATGGACCGAGAAGCCTGGTGGGCTACAGTCCACAGGGTCACAGAGTCGGACGTGACTGAAGCAACTTAGCATGCGCACGCAGAAGTGGTTGGGAATCAGTCTGCCAATGCGGAGGGCGTGGGTTCGATCCCTGGCCTAGGATGATCCCACATGCCCTGGGGCAACCAAGCCTGTGCATCACGACTCCTGAAGCCCGGACACCTAGAGCTCGGCAAAAAGAGAGGCCTGCCTGGGGCAATGAAGAGCAGCCCTTGCTCCCCGCGAATGGAGAAAGTCCATGTGCAGCGTCAGAGACCCAGCACAGCCTTAAACAAATAAACAAGTTTTTAAAAAGAGAGAGAGGAAAGGTATTCTGAATTCTGGCATGACCACTCTAATTAGCAGCAGCAGCAGCTCACCTGAGAACTTGTTAAAATTCTCAGGCCCCACCTGAAACCTGCTGAAACAAAACCTGGGTAGGGGGACCCCGCCACCTGTCACTGACGTGGCGGCCCTCCAGGTGACTCTGATGGCGTCAGCCTCTGGAGAGCCTGGTTGACCTTGATCCTTCCTGAGAACAGGCCTGCCGCCAGCACCGCTGTCTCCAGCACTGGAGAGCAAAAGTGGATGCGGCTTCCTAGGAGAGTGCCTGAGGTTCCTGATGCAGGGGGTGAGGCGGGAGTCTGGGGGAAGGTTCTGGAAAGCAGCCCAGCATTCATAAGGACCTGGAGACCTGGGCTATTCCACAGATCCCCAAGGCAGCATCATCCACCGAAGAGTCAGTCTGCTAAATCCCTTTCACTTCCCAGGAAAGAAACCCCAAACCTTAGAAAGCTAGGTCATTTGCTCAAAGTCTTTCAGAAAACCAGTGGCTGAACCCATACTCAGGCAAGAAGGATACTGACCTGAAAGCCAAACCCAGCATCTGAGGCTACAGGGATTTGCTGGTTCATTGGGTCATTTGATAAACAGCACAGACTGCCTGACGTGGTGCAAGCTTACCTATATCCAAGCCTGCGTGGTAGAGGTGACTACTTCCGTTTTTCTGATGGAGGGAAATCGAGGCTTCCGAGGGCACAGCCGCTCTCCCAAGGTCCACTGCTTGGAATCAAGGAGCTGAGTCAAACTAGAACCCGGATGACCAGCTACAAGCCCAGAGCTTGACCCAGGGCTGATTTCTCCCTGGGAAGAAACCCTAATGGCCAATGCTAGCAACTCCTCTCATCCCTGAGAAAGCCCATGAACAGTGATGGGTCCCCAGCAGTTCTTCCAGGGACACACACCAGCTCTGCTCCCAGCACCAGCCCGGTGTCTCTGAAGGTAGAGAATCTGCCTGCAACACCAGAGACTTGGGTTCAGTCCTCTGTCGGGAAGATCCCCTGGAGAAGGGAACGGTTGCGTATTTCCGTATTCTTGCCTGGAGAATCCCAGGGGAGCCTGGCGGGCTACAGGCCACGGGGTCACAAAGAGACGGACATGGCTGAGCGACTAAGCACACACATATCACACTTCGCAAGGCTGAGCATCTACCTCGTGACCCCCACCCCTTCCTTGGGCCCCAGAGTCTCTCCCCATCCCCAGTTCTGCACGGCCTTGGGCAGGGAGGGCCCCACCATTAGTTCCAGACACGACGTCTCCTCTATTTTCTTTTTTTTTCCTTGCTCCTGCGGTTCTCCCTGGATGGAAGCCCCCCTTTCCCTGGATTTACAGCATCCTCCTGCGGTGGGGTTGCTGTCACTTTAATGAGAGTTACAGCTGCCTTCAACTGTGACTGCTGCATTCCAATTTACGGCCAGGCCTCCGGGAGCCCAGCAGGACTTCTCCCTGGCAGGGAGGGGTGTGGCCTGAACTGGGGGTGGAGAGTGGAGGACTGCAGTCTCCTGCTTGTGTCTGGGGACAGCCAGCCCAGCTCTGAACTAGGGCCCCAGGCTCGAACTGGGGCAGCAGGGAACACTAAGAATGGGGGGCGAAGGGAGAGGAGTCATGTGCACTGTAGGGAAACAAGATCCCTCAGCTTTTCTGGCCTCTCTCCCCCTGCCATGCCTGTGAGAAGCACAGCTCTGAACCAGAGGACCCAGGGCAGAGGAAGGTAGAGGCATTCACAGAAAGCCTGTGGTTCTCTAGTTGAATCCAGATGTGGATGGATGGAGGGGGAGAGAGGGAGCGGCCCTGGAGCAACCCTGGAGGGAGGAGGGGAGGGGAGAAGGGGAACTGGGAAAGCAGACCTCCTGGCAGGAGTGCCAGAGAAGTCCTGGGATCATTTCCGGATCTCAGTGTCCTCTGACGAGGGTCTAAGAGTATTGCCCCAAATCGGTCTCCATTGTCTCCAGGTAATGGATGAGAGGCGACATTGCCAGTGGGCTTGAGCACCTGCTGAAAACCCACTGCCATGTATGGAGAACACGTGGACTTGCCCTCCGCCCAGCGTTTCTCTGCTACGAGCCCAAGGGTGGAGGTGAATGCGTAGGCATTGAACACAGTGCTTCACTTAATTATCACAACAACTGATGAGATGAGAATTATCACTACCTTTTCTATTATTAACTATTTTGGGCTGCACTAGGTCTTTGCTGCTGTGCGCAGGCCTTCTCTGGTTGAGGTGAGCAGGGGCTGCCCTCTAGTTGCTGCTAGAGTGCTTGGACCGCAGCTCAGACTTGGGGCTGTCTGATTCCACTGCTCACGCTCTACCACCCATTTTGGAGCCACTGCATTTGCCCAAGACCCACCTGTTTCTAGAAATCTGAAGTTGGCTCAAAATTGTCCTAAAGCCATGCTGCAAACAGGCTCCTGGAGGCAAGACCTTGGCCATGCGTTTATAATACTGCAGCCAGCTATGCCCGCCTCCGTGCCCTCCTGGGAGGAGGAGTCTGCTCTCCAGTGGCCTTAGAGAGGGAGGCTGCAGTGCCTGAGAAGGCCCAGGGTGCAGAGTCCCCTAGAGGCCACTGACCCTGGAGAGAGGAAGGGCCTGTCCCCATGCCACACCACACCTCCTGGTGGCCTCATCCTCCCCAGGAACAGGAAATCCGTGATCAGGTCCAAAGGCTCAGCTGGGAGTGGGAGCCAAGAGCAGCATCAGCGAGGACATCACCCCTGCCCACCCCGTGTGGGACCAAGCACAGAGGCAACATCTGACCCCTGAGTGAGCAGCCGTGGCTTGGATGGGACCCAGGACTGTGCGGCACAGAAGGCCCTGGAGAACAGGCATGGGAGCCCAGACTTTGGAGTCAGGTGGCCTGGGTGTGGCCCTGGTTCTGCTGCGCTGGTTGCATGACCTTGGACACAACACCGTGTCTCACTGTGCCCTCCTGTAAAGTGGGGGGCATCGTAGCTCCTGTCTCCTAGGGTGCAAGTGGGTATTAAGTGAGAAGTGAGTAAAGTGAAAGTCACTCAGTCATGTCCAACTCTTTGTGACACCATGGACTATACAGTCCATGGAATTCTCCAGGCCAGAATGCTGGAGTGGGTAGCCTTTCCCTTCTCCAGGGGATCTTCCCAACCCAGGGATCGAACCCAGGTCTTCCGCATTGCAGGCTGTTTCTTTACCAGCTGAGTCACCAAGGAAGCCCAAGAATACTGGAGTGAGTAGCCTATCCCCAGGGATTGGAACCCAGACCACGACAGTGAAAGCCCAGAATCCTAACCAGGAGGCCACCAGGGAGCTCCCTGTGTATTTCGAGCATTTACAGTGAGTGCTCCCGAAATGTTCGCTGGTACATTTCTAGATCCCATTTCTCATACCACCGCTGACTCCCGTCTCAGTCTCCTCATGCTTATTATAGGTAGGATGATCCTTTGGGATGAAACCACTTAGTTTCCCCAGTATCCCCAGACCTCTCATCCCAGGGACCCAAGGGACTATCAAGGTACTAATTAGCAAAGTCTCAGGACAGGCCCAGACGGTGAGGAAGCCTTATTGACGTTAATTGGGACTATCAGATCTTTGCCCAGTCAGGATGGAGCAGTGCAGGCTGTGACGGTGTCTCTGCCCTTGGGGTTCACAATCTGTCCAAGACCGCACCGCCCCCAGTGGCTGTGCTGGGTGGCTGGGTAGGCAGCTCCTCCCCTCTCTCCCCTGCACAGGGCCCAGCATGTGAGAAGGGCAAGGGTGAGGCAGGGGTAGCACTATCGTCTACCATGCCGCCTCCTACGAAAGGGTGGGGATCATGGTCTCAGACCAGCCAGCACTCCAAGTGCAACCATGATGTCTGCGCTGTGAGAGATGTCAGCCTCTGCCAGTGGCTCCCAGCTAACGTGACGAACCCAGGGAGCTTGTCTGAAACCCAGAGTCCCAGGCAATGCCCTCTATGGTTGAGGCCCCGGTACCTGTATTTTTAATTTTCTTTCATTTTTTACTGGTCGCACCTTGAGGCCAGAACTTCCCAGACCAGGGATGGAACCTGTGCCCCTTGCCGTGGAAGCACAGAGTTTTAAGCCCTGGACCACCAGGGAAGTCCCGGGGACCTATATTTTCAACATGCGTCCAGGGGATTCTAATAAGGCTGGTCTGCAGGACCTCATTTTAGAAAAGACTGGTCTGATGTTCGCGTGTCCAGTATTACTTAGTGCAAAGTCAGGCGCACAGTACCCAACAATAATAAATGCTGATGGATGGAAAAAATGAGTGAGTGAGTGAGTGGGCAGGATAGAGACTGAATATCTGTAGGGTCAAATCAAAGATCCGCCTTCCTCTAGGAATTCCCTTCCTTGGGCAACCTTAAGCCCTTCCTCCCTGTCTCAGTCTCTTTTGTGGTTGGGACCAGATTTCTGCTGCTGAAATTGCAAGTGGCTGTCT
The DNA here is from genome assembly GCA_006410615.1 of Neotragus moschatus. Taxonomy (NCBI): domain Eukaryota; kingdom Metazoa; phylum Chordata; class Mammalia; order Artiodactyla; family Bovidae; genus Neotragus; species Neotragus moschatus. The sequence goes on along the minus strand of SJYA01002098.1, from coordinate 817,217 downwards.
CAGTGCTAAGAAAAGTTCTAGACCACGCAGAAGAAACCACACAGAGTCCCTTTCCCTACTTCATATCTAACCAGAGAGATCAGGGATCCCTGAGGTTTCTATTTCCAGAAAAACTGCAAGTAGACACAAAGGTTTGCCTCTCAGTTTCCAGAGTTCTGGGCCCTGAAGCTATCCGTGATTAAGGATCCCTGACGAGGTGTCCTTTGATCTGTGAGTCATCGTAACTGCGGGAAGCTGGGCAAAGGTGAGGGGAGGACCCAGAGGAGTGTCTGGGCAGAGGGAGAGGCAGCCAGGGCTCCATGGGCAACCCCCAACCTGGGAGAAGAGGGGCCTGGAAGCCAAGGTTCGGCCTGGATGTCTTTGCTCCCTTCTCTGTCCATCTCTCTAGGAGAGCTGAGGGGAACAGGGGGCAGGGCTGGGGGTCTGACAGACATGGGACAGGAAGTGTTGACGTGCCCCAGGAGTACCATCGGGAAGGCAGTGAGGGAAGGAGAGGAAAAGAAGTTTTTCTTTCTTTTTTTTTTTTAAACCTTTTTCCCCTCCCATTTTTTTCTGTTCTCTTTTCTGTCACCGCCATGCATTTGGAGCTGACGTGATGAGTCTGTGTATACACTTACTATACCATCGTCTTTTTCTGACCATGCTACAGGCATGCAGGATCCTCTTTCCTCAACCAGGGACTGGACCTGTGCCCCCTGCAATGGAGCCTGGGGAGTCCCAAGAAGCTTTCTTAAACTCCATTTGCCGCAGGCACCAGGCTAACCATGCATCTCATCACATTTAGTCCACGGTATAACCTGCCTGCAGGAATTCACATCCGCTTTTCACACAGGGCACAGAGCCTCACTGGGCCGGGGAGGGGTGTCACCCACTCGGCTTCTCAAAGCCAGTAAAAGGCAGAGCCAAGATTTCAAAACCGGAATCCTCCCTAACCTATGAGACTGAGACAGGTTCAAACTGCAAACTCAAGTGACAGTTTTTGCTCTGTCCTCCTCAGGCACCACCGACAGCCCTTTCTCAGCTTCCCTTCTGTTATTTGCAGGAAATGCGAGGGAGGTTCCACGTGAATGGTGAGAATCCTGCCTTTCCCTCTGCCTTTGCCCTGAGGGCCCTGACTAGGCTCCTCCCACCCCCAGCCAGGCAAGGTCTAGCATTTGAAAGCTGGCTGTTCTGATCTGTTCAAGGGCATCGGGGCAACCACACACACACAGGGGAACTTTCAGATCCCTGATTTCCAGGAGGAAGCAAAAAGTTACAAACATAATGGAGAGCTAGTCCCTGTGTCGATGAGACAGACACTGGGGCATTTAGGTAGAGCTTGAAGCCCAAGGCCTTAGAGCTGGACTTGGCTTCCAGGTGGAGCCCCACTCCTTTCTGGTGTGACCTTGGGAAAGTACTTCGACTTCTCTGAGCATCCATTTCCTCACCTATTAAATTAGTAATAATACCTGACTTCCAGAAATATCCTAAGAATTAAGTAAGAAAATGAACCCAAATTTCCCAGGCTCACAGTAAACACTCCATGGGTAGTCACAGGACTTTTCATTTCATTTTTTAATAAGTGGGGTATTTGGGGGAAGTAATTTGAAATTCCAAAGAGGAGGCATTTGAAATGAGAAATAATTTGTAAAAGCTAGGAGATGATTAAATCATCTTTTCTCATCTGTAAAATGGAAACCATAATAGTACTTACCTCAAAGCGTTGTTCAGGATTTGATGAAAATTCATGAAAAGTCTTTGACATTCTCCAGCAGAATATTAGCATATATCAATGATTCCTATTGCTGATCAGACTCTCCTGATTTGCACAGGGGTGCTATACGCAGGTCAGAGAAGTTGTCCACACTGAGGAAAAGGTAGAATGCTTAAATTCAAGTCAAGGAGATTTGTGCTATACATTCGAAAGAAGTTTCTAGTTGAAAGCTGGCTAAGATTCCCTCAGGACATTATGGGATCCTCTCCCCTCACAGACATTTATAGAGAGATGGAAGACTGTTTCAGAGGCTGCTGGACAGGGCCCTGGCTGGAGGTGTGAGTTAAAGTTTATATCAAAAAATGATAATAATAAAGTTTATGTCCAGGGAGTCAATCTTTGCAAAAAGCTCTGTTATTATTCATATTATATTGATGCATCTTAGAATCATATTCGCGTCTCCTTGTAAATCTTTTCTACAAGATCATATAGGAGAAAATGATAACAAATGAATAATGAGGGTGCTGCTGCTGCTGCCGCCGCTAAGTCGCTTCAGTCGTGTCTGACTCTGTGCGACCCCATAGACGGCAGCCCACCAGGCCCTCCCATCCCTGGGATTCTCCAGGCAAGAACACTGGAGTGGGTTGCCATTTCCTTCTCCAATACATGAAAGTGAGAAGTGAAAGTGAAGTCGCTCAGTCGTGTCCGACTCTTTGCGACCCCATGGACTGCAGCCTACCAGGCTCCTGCATCCATGGGATTTTCTAGGCAAGAGTACTGGAGTGGGGTGCCATTGCCTTCTCCGATAATGAGGGTGAGCTATCAACTATTTAGACACAGTATGTTCCATAACTACTAAGAATGATGTGAACTGCATTAGTATGTGGAAATACACGTATGAAATAATGTTGAGAAAAGCAGAACAGGAAACACAGAGCTTGCTCTGAGAACTTGATTGAAGACCTAAAGCTCAGAAGATAACTTGAAATAAATATTGATCAAATTTTATTTTCTCTCAAATGGCCTAAAACGACGACATGTGTGTGTGTGTGCTCATTCGCTCAGTTTACTCTTTTCGCAGCCCCATGGACTGTAGCCTGTTAGGCTCCTCTGTCCATGGAGTTTTCCAGGCTAGAATACTGTTTGTTTCAATGCTGTCAAGCATCAGGAGCTGTTTGTAAATTTTGGAGACTAATCCCTTTTAGGTCACATCATTTGCAAATATTTTCTCCCAACCTGTGGGTTGTCTTTTCGCTTTATTTATTGTTGCCTTTGCTATGCAAAAACTTTTGAGTTTAAGTAGGTCCCATTAGAAGGTTCCTTGGTGACTCAGCTGGTAAAGAATCCTCCTGCAATGCGGGAGACCTGGGTTCCATCCCTGGGTTGGGAAGATCCCCTGGAGGAGGGCATGGCAATCCACTCTGGTGTTCTTGCCTAGAGAATCCCCATGGACAGAGGAGCCTGGTGGACTATATATAGTCCATGGGGTCGCAAAGAGTCGGACAAGAGTGAGTAACCCAGCACAGCACAGCACAGGTCCCCTTAGATGGGGAAAAAGTGAAAATAATGGCATATTTTATTTTCTTGGGCTCCAAAATCCCTGCGGATGGTGACTGCTGCCATGAAATTAAAAGGCACTTGCTCTTTGGAAGAAAAGCTAAGACAGACTTAGCGTATGAAAAAGCAGAGACACCACTTTGCCTACAAAGGCCGTCAGTTCCATACAGTCAAAGCTATGGTTTCTCCAATAGTCATGCACAGGTGTGAGAGCTGAACCATAGAGAAGACTAAGCACTGAAGAACTGACACTTTTGAACTGTGATGCTGGAGAAGACTCTTGAGAGTCCCTTGGATAGCAAAGAGATCAAACCAGTCAACTGTAAAGGAAATCAGTCCTGAATGTTCATCGGAAGGGCTGATGCTGAAGCTGAAGCTCCAATACGTTGGCCACCTGATGGGAAGAGCGACTTATTAGAAAAGACCCTGATGCTGGGAAAGATTGAAGGCAGGAGGAGAAGGGGGCGACAGAGGGTGAGATGGTTGGATGGCATCACTGATTCAATGGACATGAGTTTAAGCAAACTTTGGGAGACAGTGAAGGACAAGGAAGCCTGGCATGCTGCAGTCCACAGGGTTGAAAAGAATCAGACACAAATCAGCGATGAAACAGCAACAACAGCAATTTGCAAATATTTTCTCCCAATCTGTGGACTGTCTTTTTGCATTGCTTATTGTTTCCTTTCTTGTGCAAAAACTTTTGAGTTTAAGTAGGTCCCATTTGTTAATTTTTGGATTTATGTCCCTTACTCTGGGAAATGACTCAAAAAAGATATCCCTGTAATTTATGTCAGAGTGTTCTTTGCCTGTGTTTCCTCTAGGAGTTTTACAGTGTCCAGTCTCACATTTAGGTCTTTTAATCCATTTCAAGTTTATTTCTGTGTATGTTGTTAAAGAATGGTCTAATTTCATTTTTTTTTTTACATGTACCTGTCCAGTTTCTCCAATATCATTTGTTGAAGAGACTGTCTTTCCAGTGTTGTATAGTCTTACCTGCTTCATCACAGATTAATGGACCACAGGTACCTGGATTTATTTCTGAGTTTTCTATCCTGTTCCATCAGTCCACATTTCTATTTTTGTGTCCCTGAAAAAATGAAATAATGCCTTTTGCAGCAACATGGATGGACCTAGAGATTGTCATCCTGAAGTCAGTAAGTCAGAGAAGGAGAAATATCGGATGACATCCCTTATATGTGAGATCTAAAAAGAAATGATGGAAATGAACAGACTTAGGGAACTTACAGTTGCCAAGGGAAAGGGGATAATAAGAGAGTTTGGGGTGGACATGTGCACACTGCTAAATTTAAAATGGATAACCAACAAGGACATACGGTCTAGCACAGGGAACTCTGCTCAATGTTATGTGGCAGCCTGGCTGGGAGGGGAATTGAGGAGAGAATGGAAACATGTATATGTATGGCTGAGTCTCTTCATTCTTTACCTGAAAACCATCACAACACTGTTAATTGGCTATACCCAAATACAAATTTAAAAGTTAAAAAAAAAATCATGACAGTGATGGTGGTTCTGAGATCCCTAGTCTGGGGGAGGAGGAGGTTCTTTTTCTATTAGATAAGGAAGAGATGTGACTCCCTCCCCTCACATTCTGCCCCCAACTAGGACCTGAGTCTCCCTTTCTCTGATCTAATAGAAGCCACATACTATTTTTCTATTTGAAAAACAGATGCTAAAGGCCCTGAGCAGTACCTGTGATGGGAAAGCTGATGGCTCTTTTTAGTTATGGCCCCTGTCCACGCCCAACATGCTCATACTCATTCAGCTCCCTGAAGGGAAAGAAGCAGGTCTTCTCATCCGAAGCCTTAACAGGTACATTCATTTTGAGGGAGCAGTAAAAAGCCTGGCCAAAATATCTGATTTGGTTTTTTTTTAGTAATAAATTTCCTCAGGGCTTTGCATAAAGAAAAGGATATTTACCCATGAAAAATGTAGTAAACACAAAGCACACCGCATTGCTGGGGCCTCTTACTTTCCTGCAGGCTTTTTGCCTAAGGTCTCTGCTGGGACTGAGCAGGTGGCTCTGCAGGGCAGGGACAAGACCCCTCTTCTCCAAGGTCTCCAAGCCTGCCCCACAGTGATGGAATTACTGGGGCTTGAGGGGACCAGATGCTCTCCAGGACACACATCTATTTCTTTCTCCGTCTGTGCTATATTCATCTTTTGTGGTTTTCCAGCCGTAGGGAGCCACGCTAGCCTCTGCAAATGACCTGTGGGCTTCCGTTTTAATGAGGTGGTCCAGCCTGTTTTCCCTGGAGACCCTGTTCTCTATGGACCAAATAGCCAGTGAGATTCTTAAGGGCACGCTATGCCTAAGATGCTCACCTGCAAAGCACAGTGCCAGGTACACAGGGCTCCAGAAAACCTCATTATTGAAACCCTCTGTGTACCAGGTGCTAAAATGGGCTCAAGGTGAGTACAAATGAGCCCCGTATCCCCAGCCGTGAAAGGAAAGCCCTATGTGGTGTCACAGACAAGGCTAAAGACGACTTCTAATCTAAGCAAAGCCACTAATAGTGGGGCCAGCTCCCCAGGTGGCTCAGTGGTAAAGAATCTGCCTGCCAATGCAGGAGACACAAGAGACTTGGGTTTGATCCATGGGTGAGGAAGATCCCCTAGAGTAGAGAACGGCAACCCACTTTAGCATTCTTGCCTGGAAAATGCCATGGACAGGGGAGCCTGGTATGCTATAGATCATGGGGTCAAAAAGAGTCAGACACAACTGAACACTCATGCCTTAGCCCTTATTTATTTTGGGGGGCAGGGGGAGCCTTGCCTCATGGCATATGTGATCTAGTTCCCTGACTAGGAACTGAACCCATGTCCCCTGCAGTGGCAGCATGGAGCCCTAACCAGTAGTCTTCACGTCCATCCTTTTATCCTTCTGGTTCAAGCACAGATGCTGTGGAATCATTAAAACAAAAGGCAGAAGGCAAAAAGTGCCTGTAGAGCTACCAAAAAGGAACCATAGGCCTCTTGCCCAGGCTTCCCAATCTGAACCCATGGTGCCATCCAACAGCCCAAGCCAAATGTCCTTGACCCCTCCCTCTCCCTCGCCCCCAAGTCAAATCCTATTTCCAAACTCTACTTCCAACACGCAGCTGAAGTCCAACACCTCTCCCACCTGCTGCTGCCACCGTGGTCCAGGTCGTCATGACCTCTCCTCTGGACCTCTTCCACAGTGCTGATCATGTCATTCCCTTATAAGATAGCTTTCAGTGACTGCCCCCTTGTACTCAAGAAGAGAAAACAAAACAATACTCACATCCTACCACTGCCTGCAAGGCCCCACATTATTTCCAGCAGCTCTCCTCCCCTCGTCTCACCTCAGGCACTTGGCAAAATTTCTGGGAAGTCCACCAGGCTCAGGCTGGTTCATAAGTTATTTCCTTTGCCTAGAGCATTATCTTTTCGTATCAAGCCTGATTCATCTTTTTAAATCAACCTAGACATTGCGGGTCTAGGCTAGAGTTTCCTCCAATTCTCCACCCTACCAGTTACAATGATAATCTTTTAAATAATTTTTATTTATTTATTTTTGGCTATGCTGGGTCTTCTTTGCTGTGTGGGCTTTTCTGTAGTTGCAGCAAGTGGGAGGCTACTCTCCAGTTGCAGTGTGAGGCTTCTCACTGCGGTGGCTCCTCCGGTTGTAGAACATGGGCTCTAGGGGGCATGAGCTTCGGTGGTCGTGGCTCCTGGCCTCAAGAGCACAAGCTCAATAGTTGTGGCACATGGGCTTACCACTTTGTGGCATGTGGGATCCTCCTGGATCAGGGATCGAACTCAAGTCTCCTGCCTTGGCAGATGGGTTCTTTACCACTGAGCCATCAGGGAAGGACTAAAATTATCATGTCAGTATTTGTTTCTTGGAATTCCCTGGCTGTCCAGTGATTAGGACTCGGTGCTCTCACTGATGAAGGCCCCAGCTCAATCCCTGGTTGGGGAACTAAGATCCTACAAGCTGCCCACAGTGCAGCATATATATACATGTATATGTATAATATATCTATATATATATACATGCTTCTGCACTTCTTTTCCTTAATGCTCACTTCTCTTGCAGCTGTAGGTTCCACCCCAGGATAAGGAAACGCTGCATCTACATCACTGCTGGGACGGCAGCATCTAGCAGAGTGTCTGACTAGATGCCTAACTGGTGGATGAATGGATAGATGGATGATGCATGGGTGGACGGATGGACAGATGTGTGGTGGATGTATGGATGCATGAACATCCAGTTAGGAGAGCAGGAACAGCCTCCTGAAAGAACTAGCATGGAGAAGATGGTTATGTTTGGGAACTTCAAGAGTCTGAGTCTGAAATCAATGAGCTGAAATGTACCTTCTCTTGCAATTCTGATCATGAAGGCTTCCTTTTCCTTCCTAAAAGTCGTCAGTTCAGTCCAATTCCATCTAAACTTCCCCTCAGCCCAATTTTCTGCCTGGGAAGAATGGCTTCTCACCCAGCAGTCCCAGTCTCTCTCTCCTTTCTGCTCTCTACCCTGGCCCGCTGCTTCTCCAAGTCACTTTCCCACCACGCCCTTGGGTTTATGTAACTGAGTAATTGTGTGATGCTGTAAATCTAATTTGCACTTGTGCTTGGGCAGGGAAGTGACGAGAGCTTTGCGGTGGCCTTGAGGGGCAGAAGAGATCTCCCTCGCCCCATCTCCACACACCCTTCCAGGCTCAAGGCGCCAGTGGCCAACTCCATCTGCACAGGCCCAGCATCAAACCAGTCACAGAAAGAAATTAAAAGAAAAATCCTTCCATTATTGCAAAGTCAAGCTCCCTATCGCATCCTCCCCATCTCCAGGCAGAGATCACTGGTTCAGTCTTTCAACCTTCTACAGGGCTTTGTCAGCACCTGTTTCCTTGGTCACAGACTGGGAGACGGCGTGGCATGTCTCTTCCTGCCAAATCGAGGCACACTAAGACCAAACAGCAAAGGGGAGGTGCTTGCCTGGATTGGGCTGCCCACTTCCCAGTTTCAGTGGTCTTCATAGCTGAAACTGGAAGACCTAAAGTGAACAAACAGAAGAGGTATTCTGGTAATATGTTGTGTGTAAGTGTGTATAGAGGGTGGGCCAGGGGAAGGGGGAAGCTTGTGCAGGTCAATCAGAGACTTAATAGTTGATATAAGAGGAATGAATAAACAGTTTAAAATATTGGATCGGCTGAAAAGTTGGTTTGGTTTTCTGTAAAATCTTATGGAAAACCTAATGGTCAGCCTAATGGTAACAGCCACCATTTCTTGGGCCTCTGAAAGTGAGTGTTGGGCACTCAGTCACATCGGACTCTTTGCCACCCCATGGACTGTAGCCCACCAGGCTCCTCGGTCTGTGGGATTCTCCAGGAAAGAATACTGGAGTGGATAGCCATTCTCTCTCCAGGGAAACTTCCCAACCCTGGAATCAAACCCAGGTCTCCCACGTTGCGGGTGGATTCTTCACCAACTGAGCCAGCAGGTAAGCCATCTCGGGCCTCTGCTACCTGACAAACATGATGTGAAGTGTTTTGTACATAACGTTCCATTTAATTTTCAAAATGACCCAGCGATGGAAGCACTTAGACACCCATGTTATAAAGGAAGAAAGAGGCTCACTGAGTCACAGTGTTCCTAAGTGGTTAAGCTCTAGGGCTGAGATGCTGATGTCTTGCTTTGAACTACAACTTATAACTGCTTTCCTAGGGCTAGAGATCATGAAGGAGACTGGTTTATAGTGTGGCAGAGGACTCACGATTAGACATAAAGAACATTCTGACAATGAGAGCTGTTGGTTATAGTCAGAGTAATCGGGCTCATTTGAGCTCTTCCTCCAAGGGCCTTTACATTTAGATGGATGGAGGCTTCTATGCCTGGCTGGTGTGAGGGAAGCAGTCTCTGTTCCCAGCATGGGACTGGCTCGTTTGAACTGACAGCCTCACTGGGGTACAAGATTGCCACACGCAGAACCGTTAGATGAGAGGAGAAGATAGCACAGGATGTGAGCCCAAATGCGGCTGGAAGAAAGCAAGGGCTACAGGCAGGCAGATGCTGTTGGGGTTAAAAGCAAGGACTTTGTGGTCAGGTGGCCTCATGTTTGAGTCCCTTCTGGTACCCCTACTTGTGTGACCCTGGGCATGTTACTTAACTTCTGGATGCCTCGGTTTCCTAGTCAGTAAAAAGAGTCTAAGAATAGAGTGTTTCCATGAAAATTAAATAAGATGATACATATAAAGTGCTTGGCACAGAAGTTGGACACGATAAGAACACAATGAGTGGTAGCTGCTATAATAATTGTTATTGTTGGAGTTTAGGGTAGGGAGAGAATAGAGCAGAGCTATAGGTCAGTAGCCTGGGAAACTCTTCCTGGAAAACTTGAGTTTTTTGTCCTAGTCTTGAAGAGATGGTCAGGTAAAATCAAAAGAAAGGTGAGGGACAGAAGTAGGGCTTGCAAAATGGAGTGAGACTTCAAATTCTCTATCTTAAAAGAAAAATCTAGTGTGATCGGTGGTTGAACTCAAGGAGGACACTGATTATGCAGAAGAGGTGGCAGAAAGAGATGAGGTATCTATCCTTGCTTCCAAACCCATAATTCAAATAGTGACAATAGATTCTTTTGAATTGTGGTGCTGGAAAAGACTCTTGAGAGTCCCTTGGACAGCAAGGAGATCAAACCAATCAATCCTAAAGGAAATCAACCCTAAATATTCATTGGAAAGACTAATGCTGAAGCTGAAGCTTCAATAATTTGGCCACTTGATTCAAAGAGCCAGTTCATTGGAAAAGACCCTGATGCTGGGAAAGATTGAGGGCAAAAGGAAAAGGGGGTGGCAGAGGATGAGATGGTTAGGTAGCACCACCGACTCAATGGACATGAGTTTGAGCAAACTCCAGGAGATAGTGAAGGACAGAGGAGCCTGGCGTGCTGCAGTTCATGAGGTTGCAAAGAGTTGGACACAACTTAGTGACTGAACAAAAACAGCAAAAGACAGTCTTAAAAACCTAGAGAAGAAACCAGACACACAGGGCTTCTTTGCTTACTTCTTCCCAGATCTCACTGGGGTGAGGAGGAAGGGGCCTGGGAATATGNCATGAGGTTGCAAAGAGTTGGACACAACTTAGTGACTGAACAAAAACAGCAAAAGACAGTCTTAAAAACCTAGAGAAGAAACCAGACACACAGGGCTTCTTTGCTTACTTCTTCCCAGATCTCACTGGGGTGAGGAGGAAGGGGCCTGGGAATATGGCTGGGGGCAGAGCCTGATGATGGATGGGGGACAGAACCTGAAACAGGAAGTTAGGAAATGTGGGTGAGGCCCTAATGACTCATGTGAGAAGACCTAATTCTAAGGCTGGATTGAGATGAGTGTCCTGTCAGGCAGGAGGCCAGTTTTGAGACCCTGGGCATCCCTCCAGCCCTGCCAGCTCAGGGTGGGAGGCCCTCGGGGGCCATTCTATGCTAATCCACTGTTCCCTAGACAGCCCGCCTATCTCCCTAATGGGAAGATAAACTCCTTAGGGACCAGGATGTTTCCTCAGGAAAGATACTGCTTGTTTTAGATCTGCTAAGCTTAACCCTCTGTCAGGTTATCAGCTATCAACCCCTGAGATCAAGCATGACTGGGTGCTTTTTAAAAATGCAGGTTTTCAGTTCTTTTTCTTAGGAAGTCAGGTTGACTAGACTTAGGGATCTAGGTATCTGTGTTTTTAATAGGCACCTAGGTGATTCTTTTGATAAAACAAATTTGGAAAACATCAAATTAGATAATCTTCTGAATCCCTTTCAGTCTTAAATTTATGCAGCAGAGTGTAGTAAGAAGTCCAGTTCAGATGCTCAGTCATGTCCGACTCTTTGCAGCCCCGTGAACTGCAGCACGCCAGATTTCCCTGTCCATCACCAACTCCCAGAGCTTGCTCAAACTCATGTCCATCGAGTCAGTGATGCCATCCAACCAACTCAACCTCTGTCGTCCCCTTCTCCTCCTGCCTTCAATCTTTCCCAGCATCAGGGTCTTTTTCAATGAGTCAGTTCTTCAGCATCAGGGTCTTTTTCAGTGAGTCAGTTCTTCACATCAGGTGGCCAAAGTAAACTGGAGTTTCGGCTTCAGCATCAGTCCTTCCAATGAATATTCAGGACTGATTTCCTTTACAATGGACTAATTGGATCTCCTTGCAGTCCAAGGGGCTCTCAAGAGTCTTTTCCAGCATCACAGTTCAAAAGGATCAATTCTTTGGCGCTCAGCTTTCTTTATGGTCCAACTCTCACATTCATACTGGAATGTACTGGAAAAAACATAACTTTGACTAGATGGACCTTTGTCAGCAAAGTAATGCCTCTACTTTCTAATATGCTATCTAGGTTGGTTATAGCTTTTCTTTCTAGGAGCAAGCGTCTTTTAATTTCATGACTTCAGTAGTAAGAAGAGCTCTGGGCTAGTAGTAAGGAAGGTTCTGGGCACCCCCTGCAGTTCAAGGCATCTAACTCTGCTGGCACCCTCACAGTCCCTGGGTGCTTGGGTACCTGTTGTCATCGTTACTAACTTGTGCTGGGGAAAACTTAGATGGGAAGAAGGCTGAAGAGAAGGGTATTCAACATCTGTGATCAAGATCTGGGAAAGATTAGGGGAACACAGAATAAAGAGAAGTGAAATGAACCTCAAGGAACAATAGATTCTAAACATCCCCGTGGCGTTTTCTCTTCTGGAACTGCCAGGACTTTGCAGGTCTCAGCAACACCCACTATACCCAGGGGACACTTAGACCCAAAGAACTTTTCAAATGTTTCCAAAGCACACAGCTAATCAGAGGAAGCAGGAATCCACATTCCTCCCGCCTTCACCCAATTCACTGTCGGAGTGCATGGCAAGGCACCCCATTTCTGTGGGCTTGTGGGAGAGCCTCTGATGGTCAAGCGCATCTTGAGTCCCTGGACATCCTCCAGAATGGTCTGCAATCTACTGTTTTCCTGAATTTGCTCAGCCTATTGGTGGGAGAGAGAACAGGGGTCTGGGGAGGTGGGCAGGACTGGGGAGAAGTCATGAATGGGGAAAGTAAGGGCGACCAGACCGAAAAGAACCTGCGCAGGGGCTCAGAGAACGCGGGCACTTCAAGGGCCATGTCCAGAGAGGCGACCTGACTGATCAAGATTTCACACCTGACGGATGTCAATGCCAGCAAAACCTCAGCCCCTCTCTCTCCTGATCTATGGCAGTCAAAACGCTGAACGCGAGGTGAGGTCCGATTTTGCAGAAGCAGTGTAGAAATTCGCCCCCTCAAAGAAACTGAAAAGACCAAACAAAACCCCTAAAACACCAAGCCCAATTCTTTCATCCACGTGGCACAAGAACGGGCCAAAAAAGAAGGACGGGGCCGGGGGAGGGGAGGCGGGGGAAGAGTCACCCGTCCCGCCCCTGCTGGGAGGAAGGAATCTGCCAGGAGAGTCAACTCCCGGGTCAGCCCGGNATATTCAGGACTGATTTCCTTTACAATGGACTAATTGGATCTCCTTGCAGTCCAAGGGGCTCTCAAGAGTCTTTTCCAGCATCACAGTTCAAAAGGATCAATTCTTTGGCGCTCAGCTTTCTTTATGGTCCAACTCTCACATTCATACTGGAATGTACTGGAAAAAACATAACTTTGACTAGATGGACCTTTGTCAGCAAAGTAATGCCTCTACTTTCTAATATGCTATCTAGGTTGGTTATAGCTTTTCTTTCTAGGAGCAAGCGTCTTTTAATTTCATGACTTCAGTAGTAAGAAGAGCTCTGGGCTAGTAGTAAGGAAGGTTCTGGGCACCCCCTGCAGTTCAAGGCATCTAACTCTGCTGGCACCCTCACAGTCCCTGGGTGCTTGGGTACCTGTTGTCATCGTTACTAACTTGTGCTGGGGAAAACTTAGATGGGAAGAAGGCTGAAGAGAAGGGTATTCAACATCTGTGATCAAGATCTGGGAAAGATTAGGGGAACACAGAATAAAGAGAAGTGAAATGAACCTCAAGGAACAATAGATTCTAAACATCCCCGTGGCGTTTTCTCTTCTGGAACTGCCAGGACTTTGCAGGTCTCAGCAACACCCACTATACCCAGGGGACACTTAGACCCAAAGAACTTTTCAAATGTTTCCAAAGCACACAGCTAATCAGAGGAAGCAGGAATCCACATTCCTCCCGCCTTCACCCAATTCACTGTCGGAGTGCATGGCAAGGCACCCCATTTCTGTGGGCTTGTGGGAGAGCCTCTGATGGTCAAGCGCATCTTGAGTCCCTGGACATCCTCCAGAATGGTCTGCAATCTACTGTTTTCCTGAATTTGCTCAGCCTATTGGTGGGAGAGAGAACAGGGGTCTGGGGAGGTGGGCAGGACTGGGGAGAAGTCATGAATGGGGAAAGTAAGGGCGACCAGACCGAAAAGAACCTGCGCAGGGGCTCAGAGAACGCGGGCACTTCAAGGGCCATGTCCAGAGAGGCGACCTGACTGATCAAGATTTCACACCTGACGGATGTCAATGCCAGCAAAACCTCAGCCCCTCTCTCTCCTGATCTATGGCAGTCAAAACGCTGAACGCGAGGTGAGGTCCGATTTTGCAGAAGCAGTGTAGAAATTCGCCCCCTCAAAGAAACTGAAAAGACCAAACAAAACCCCTAAAACACCAAGCCCAATTCTTTCATCCACGTGGCACAAGAACGGGCCAAAAAAGAAGGACGGGGCCGGGGGAGGGGAGGCGGGGGAAGAGTCACCCGTCCCGCCCCTGCTGGGAGGAAGGAATCTGCCAGGAGAGTCAACTCCCGGGTCAGCCCGGTCGCTGCCGGGGCGCGACGGGGAGCGAGCGCGGTTGAGAAACCCAGTTCCCACCAGGCCGCCGAGCGCCGGTCCGGTCCGCCCCGCCCGCCGCCGAGCGCTGGGAGAGCCGCCGCGGGCCCTTTAAGGGCCGAGAGGTGCGCGGTCTCTTTAAGGCAGGTCCTGGTGGTTTCTGTTTTCTGAAGGAAGTGACGGGGGGTGGGATTGAATGAAAAGTGCAAAACAGAGTCTCGGAGCTCCGGAGTCGGGGGCCGCGGGAGGCGCCGCGCTGGGACTGGGAGGCGGACGGGCCCCGGGAGCGCGGCGCCCGCCTCGGAGCCGCCGGGAGGCGCGCGGCGGAGTGCAGCCCACGTGCCTCGGCGCCACGTCGCTGGCACCCCGCGGCTGAGCCCCCAGCCCCAGGGGGAGCCGCGCCCCCGCGCCGTGAACTAGCCTCCAAGTTCGGGCGAAGTTTGGCCCCGCAGCTCCCTGCCCGCTCGCGGCGCGCCGGGACCGCGAGGGCGGCGGCGGCTCCCGGGGATGCGCCCGCCCGGCCGCTGCAGGGTCCCCCGGGCGTCCCCCGCGCTGCTGCTCCTGCCGCTCCTCGTGCCGCTGCTGGGGGCGCCGCGCGGCGTGGGCGCGGGGGCCGGGGCTGGCGCGCCGTCGGAGCTGCGGGTGCGGGTGCGGCTGCCTGACGGCCAGGTGACCGAGGAGAGCCTGCAGGCGGACAGCGACGCCGACAGCATCAGCCTGGAGCTGCGCAAGCCAGACGGCACTCTCATTTCCTTCACCGCCGACTTTAAGAAGGTGAGGCACCGTCGGTTGCCCGGCGGCGGGGCGGAAGAGGGAAATCTGCGTGCCTGAGAGGGTCCCGTCTGCTGGCGGGAGGACTGGGCCAGGAGAGGGACAGGGACACGACTTAGCCAAGATCACGCGGGCTCTTCTCCAAACCTCTTTGCCCTGCTCCCCAGCGCCCGTCATTCTCCCCCACGAACTGCTCTGCTGCCCTTCAGACTCTCCCTTGCGGCCTTTCACCTTTTTACCCTGGGCGCCCAGGCCCCCTGACCAGCTAGCTCCGCACTTCCTCTTCCAGGTCTCCCCGCGCCCTCCAGGTGCTGACCCTACTAGAGTCAATGTTCATAACCCCGTCTCCCTTTCTGGAGTAATTCCCTCAGGCTCTAGCAGGAAAAAGTCCTGGGCCAGGCGTTAGAAGTCCCGGGTTCTCACTGTGACCTAGGGCAAGGCCCTTTCCTTCTCTAGGCCACCTTTCACATCTCTGTACAGGAACAAGAGGGTGACTCCAGGTCTCCCAGCCCTGACATCTATGTACCACCTCTCCTTGTTTCACTTCCCTGGGCTGGGGAAAGGGGTTCCTGGGTGGAGCTACGTGTCCCCCAGGTCAAGGAGAAGCCACCTCTTCTCTTTGGAATGAAAGTCTGGAGAACTTGCAGGGGAGGACCTGGGGAGAGGCCCCGAGTGAGGTCCCCAGGCTCTGGGAGAGGTGCCACCTCTTACCCTGCTTGGCAGAAGGGCTGACCCACCCTGAGTTTTGGCTCAGATTCTGGGGAAGGGGGTAAAGACCAGCCTCTCCTGTGTGTGTGTGTGGTGAAGGGAACAAGTAGGTGGGAAGGGTGTGTGTGTGTGTGTGTACAAGTAGGTGGGAAGGGTGTAAAGACCAGCCTCTCCTGTGTGTGTGTGTGTGTGTGTGTGTGTGTGTGTGTGTGTGTGTGTGGTGAAGGGAACAAATAGGTGGGCCTGGCCCCCTGGATTGCAAGGTGGGGTGGAGAATGGAGGTGCTCGGGGTTATCAGGAAGCGGGCCTGGAAGGGCAGCGAGTAACGGTGACCCAGGGGCGGGAACCCTGGCGAGAAAGAAGGTAGGTGAGGTGTGGTACTCAAGGGAGTCTCCTGATCAACTGAAGCGTGCTCCCCACCTCCTTCTCCTGTAGAAAGAGGCCCTGGGAGGCTCTAGGGAAGGGGAGAGGGAAGGCCGATGAGACAGCCAGCAGTGGGGAAAGCCCAGGGCTCTGAGGCAGCTATCTGAGCTGCCTCTCTCTCCTTCCTCTTGGAGACCAGAGCTTGAGAGGAGTCAGGGCAAAGTTTGCAGAGTCACCTAGGGACCCAGCCACATTGCCGTAGATGATATACCAGGTTGGGAGCCAGTGATCCCATAGACAGTGGAGGTGGGGCTTGACGGCTGATCTGTCCCTGGACTATTGGGCTGTCACTGACCAGGGATGCAGGGAGACCAGTTGAGGGGGTGGGATGGGGGTAGGGGTGCTTGAGTGTTGCGATTGGGAGGGCTGTGCAATCCCTTCCTTACTCAGCAGGCCTAAGCTGGGTTCTCAGTTCAGGCAGGGGCAGGTGAGTGTGTGTGTGGAGAGCGGGAAGCTGACAGGGCAGGAACACCTCCTGCCTCCCCGCTTAAACTCCAGGGGAATTTTGTCAAGTCTGTTCTTTTCCTGGAAAACCCAAATAGGGGAAGCAGGAGTCTAAGTGTCCCCTCCAATCTGCCATTGAAACCCTTTGTCCTTGAGAGTGAGCCTCAGGCCAGCCCCAGGAGTCTCCCACCTTCCTGCCCCACTGCCCATTGTTCTGTGGCCGTTCTGGAACCCTCAAGAGACTTCCCCATCCCTGGGACCACTCCAGCAGCCAAGACTGTGGGTAGGACACCGGTCAGAGAGTCAACGAGTAGGGTTCAGCTTTTATAGCCTCTAGCTGCAGCTTGGAAGGTTTTCTTGCTCTACCCTGAGGGCAAGGGTAGGGGAGAGGCCAGTGGCAGTGGGCTGCAGGCCTGGGGATTGGGGCTGAGGGTAAAGTGAGGGGCCAACTGCCCAGTTAGAGAATCCATTTGGAACTGATTGTAAGAGCCTCATTTTAATCCCCGCAGCAGTTCAAACCTCCCTGCAGCTTTTCAGAGTAACCTCTGACCCAGAAGCTGGCATTTCACACCCGCCCTCTGGCATCTCCAGTTTCATCAGCAAGGGAGGGAATTTAGAGTGAAAATCACCGAAGGGAACCAGCTTTCCAAGGTCCCTTCCTACCCTGGATTTCTCAGCTGGCCGGGGTGGGCTGGAGTTGGAGGAGGCTGGGAGTGGAGTGGAATAGCCCTGATCCCCACCCTAGTCCATGGTCTGCATTGGCCAGAGCAGCTTTTATAAGGGATCTTTTTGGGGTGGGTCACCTCTCTTGTTGCTCGCCCAGTCCTCAAGGTCTCTGGCAGATTTCCAAGAGAAGCTTCTATCTAGAAGTAATGACTTTTCTTGTAGGAAAAAGTCCTGGACCTGGTGTTTCTTTTATTCCATGTACCAAGTCCGTTTGGGGGTGGTTTGGGAACAGTCCCTAGTCCATTTGGGGATAGTAACATTGGCCGCTTTGTCACCTTTGGGAAACCGTCCAAACTGAAAGGAGACAGATGTAGTTTAACCCTGGGCAAGCTACTTGATCTCTCCAAGCCTTCATTTTCTCATCTGTAAAATGGGGATGATAATGGCACTGTTCCCATGGCCATTGTGAGAACTAAACTGAGCCACATATATGAAATTCTGTGTGTCATCTGCCGTACCCAATGCTCCAGAAATAGAAGCCACTGACTTTCATAATTATCACTGGCTCACATCACATCTCAGCAGGGACCCTCTGTGCTAAGCTCGGGTGCAACGATGTTGAACAACAGACCCAAAGTCACACGGAAAGACACCACTGAGCCTGGAAGAGCCTTAGTCCCTCATCAGAACCTTCTCTCTGAAGCTCCATGTATTAGAGTTCCCCCGCAGAACAGAAATAATAGAAGAGAAATACACCCAGGTGGCTCAGTGGTAAAGAATCCGCCTGCCGAGCAGGAGACATGGGTTGGATCCCTGGGTGGGGAAGATCTCCCTGGGAGAAGGAAATGGCAACCCACTCCAGTTTATTCTTGCCTGGGAAATCCCTTGGACAGAGGAGCCTGGTGGGCTACAGTCCATTGGAGTTGCAAAAGAGTTGAATACGACTTAGTGACTAAACCACCACCACTGAGCTGTAGAGGAGATTTTATTTAAGGGGTTGTTGGCTCACATGATTATGAAGGCGGAGAAGTCTGTGTCTGTCAGCTGGAGGCCCAGGAAGGCCTGTGTCATTCCAGTGCGAGTGCAGAGGCCTGAGGACCAGGAGCATTGCTGTCTAAGGGCAGGAGAAGATGGATGTCCGGCTCACGCGGAGAGAGCAAATTGTGCCCTTCTCCACCTTTTGTTCTTGTCACGCCCTCAATGGATTGGATGATGCCCACCCACTCTGGCGAGGGCCACCTTCTACTCAGACTCCTGTTTCACATGCTAGTATCTTCCCGAGACACCCTCATGGACACACCCAGAAAAGATGTTTTATCAGCTCTGTGGGCATCTCTCAGCCCAGTGAAATGTACACGGGAAGTTAGCCGTCACACTCCGGAGTTGCTGGCCAGCCCCTCTGCAGGGAGCAGTCAGCCCTGTTGTCTCCTGCTACTGAGGGCAGCAGCAAGGCCCCCTGTGCTGGATGCAATATAGCCCTCCTCCAGCCGATTGGACCCCTGCCCCAGCGCCCTTTCCACACCCCTCCAACCCTCTGCCTCCTCCAGCACTGCCTGGCCCTCCCCACCCTGCCACACTGGACGTGAAGCCAGTAAAGCTGTCACAGTGATCAGCCCACTGTAGGACACAGAGCCGGGGCAAGGATCACACACTCCACAAGGCCCTCCAAGCTACCAAATCACCATCGTGCATGACTGTAAGCCCTCCCCACAGGCTGCTGACCATCAGTTCAGGGGGCAGCTTTCAAAAGCCATGCTGCAGCTCGGTGGCTCCCAAACCTCACTGCACATTTGAATCGCCTGGGGAGCTTTAGAAAACCCAGTGCCTCGGCTGCACTCCAGACCAATTAAGTCCAAATGGCTGAGGGTGGGAGCCAGACAGCAGGGTTTTTAAAGAGCCCCTGGTGATTCCAATGAGCAGCAACGTTTGGGAAGCCCTGGCAGTATTGCTCCAGGGATGGAGGGACTTGGAGGAGGCACGGGGTTAGACTGTGAAACGAAGGTCAAGCCCCAACTCAGTCATTTAGTTGAAACCTGTCTTTCTATCCACAGTAACCCTAATGTGTTTAAACAGCGTGTAGACCGGGGGCCGCGTTCTCGGTGCCCTCAGCACAAGAGCGCTGATTCATCATACGGTCTCGGTAGGCAATGGCCTTCTTTATAATCCAGAGCCTATGCATGTGATCATACCCAGATGTGCAGACTCACTGGGCAGGTCACCATCACGACTCTCCAGCCCGGCTTTTGATCTGACAGTCGTCTTGGTCCCCTTCCCCCAGGTTGCTGTCCCCATCCGAGTTCTCTTTCCCTCTGAGTATCTCTTGTCATCTGAGTGTCCAGAATCTGGGGGAGGGGGATGAGTCATGTTCAAGCGGTGTGGTTTGGTGCTGACGGGGCAGGGAGGGTGGGACTGAAAGATAAGAGAAAGTCATATGCAGCGACAAAGGGCAGGTGGGGGTGGTGGTGAACCATGGCTGCAACAGGAGCAGGGAGAAAGGAGCCAGACTCCAAATGTGTGGAGGGTGGGGGCCAAGAGGGGCCACGGGCTGGAGCCAAGTGTGTGTGTGTGTGTGTGTGTGTGTGTGTGGGTGTGTTAGTTGCTCAGTCATGTCCGACTCTTTGTGACCCCATGAACTGTAGCCCACCCGGCTCCTCTGTCCGTGGAATTCCCCAGGCAAGAAAACTGGAGTGGGTTGCCATGCCCTTCTCCAGGGGATCTTCCCGACCCAAGGACTGCACCTGGGTCTCCCGAATTGCAGACAGATTCTTCTTGTTTGAGCCACCAAGGAAGCCAAGATAAAGGGGTCCATATAACAGGGCGGGTCAGCTCGAGGTCACTTCAAGGGACCTATACCCTGGGCACCCATGCCCTGGGGGGTGGGGGTCAGAGGAAGGAGCAGTCCAGAGAGCACAGTCATCCGTGCCTTGGGGGCTCTGGGTAGGGGGAGCAGCTGCAGGCTGTGAGAGAGTCAGCAAAGATAGGGAATGTGCAAATGGCCAGACTGATGCCTGCGGCTGTTTGTTCTAACAAGATATCACATCACAGGGATGTCTGACAGGACAGGCTCTGAGGGTGAAGTGTCCGCCTCCCTAGCTTACGTTGGGTCCCTGCAGTTTGGTGATCAGTAGTGGAGGCACGTGATGGAGAGGGTGTCTTTCGGGGAACAGACTACGGTAGAGGTGCTTTCAGCAGAGGCCCAGAGCTTTGTGGTGCCCAGGGCATTTCCCCACGGGAGTTTATGAGAAGTCATCAGAGAGAACCACCCAGCTTGTGCCTGTGGGGCCCTGGGTTCTAACAGCAGTCCCTCTGCCGTGTCTGAGGAAGCCCTCCCTGTGTCAGGGATCAGCAGCCCTGCCCCAAGGAGCAGCCTGGCCCTTGCCTCCCACTCCCTGAATACCTATGTCCAGGTGGAGTCCTAGCAAAGGATCCTGGGTTGTCCAGTGAGGACTGCCACCTGGGACAAGTGAGTGACCTTCTGTTATTGATGGGGGAGAAACGGAAGTGAGGGTCTTCCTGTGAGGCTTCCCGAGGGTCACAGAGGTTGTGCCGGGGAGACCGAGGCCAGCTTTGAGGTAAGAATCACAGCTGCCTGAGCCTCGCGCTCTGAGTGGTCACTCGGCTCACACACTGACAGTGGCATTCACACACCTGGCCTCGTTTGGTCCTCACCACTACGTCGAATGGCGGGTGTTGCATCCATTTCACAGATGTGCAGACTGAGGCTCATGCCTGTGTAGTGACTTGGACAAGATCAGTAGCTAACTATCCAGGATGGGGACCCAGGGATTCTTCCATTGTGTTCTGACTGCCTGTGCTTGCTGTGACATGTAAATAGGCTCCTTCCCGGAGGCTGAAGAAACCCAGACAGGGGAGGGAAGGGGAAGAAGGAGGCTAAAAAGAGCCTTGGTGCAGAGGGACACATCTACGGAGAAACTTTCCTGCTTACAGCCTTGGGCTGGACCCCTCCCCACAAGCTCACCACATGCCCCACCGTGAATTTTGAGTTTTGACCTCTTCACTGAGCCTGGGATATTCCTCTTTGCCTTCCCTCCGTGGCTCCTGGTGAGACCATGGGAATGAGGGGACCATTTTTTAAATAGCTCATAGATACTTCTAAGCAATCGCTGTACATTTTTCTGCCCTTGACCAGCCGCGAGGCTTGACAAGTCACTTAACCTCTCTGAGCCCCAGGCTCAGACACAACACAAATACCATATGACGGCTTGGAGACCTGTTGTGAGAAGTGAGTAAGAGGCCTCAGCAAAGCAGAGGCCAGCGGAGGCAGGTGAGACGAGAACTAGCGGCCCCAGCCCTCCTTCCTGACACAGCCAAGCAGATTGTTCCTGTTCTGGGGACCCAGGCATCATTAGGACTCCCATCCTTTCAGCTGGCAAGTGTTGAAGTGCCTGGCTGCCCCGGGTGGGGGTAGCGGGG